>PVLC010045966.1:0-11602 GCA_004027655.1 Graphiurus murinus | reverse complement strand
TGGGGATTGAACTCAGAGGCATTGTACCTCCGAGCTACATCCCCAGCCCCCTATATTTTATTCTTTATTTTGAAACCGAGTCTCACTAAGTTGCGGAGTGCCTCACTAGGTAGCTGAGGCTGGCTGCGAACCCGGATCCTCCAGTCTCAGCCTCCCTAATGCTGGAATTACAAGCGTGCGCCACCACGCCCGGCTTGGTCTTCTAATTTTCAACTAAGTTTTTAGTAAAAGCAGAGTTAGGCAGCTAAATACATCTTGGGGATTGCAGTTATATGCTCAATTCTTCTTTAAAAATTTGAGCCGGGCGTGGTGGCACACACTTGTAATCCCAGTATTTGGGAGGCTGAGACCCTGGAGGATCTGGGTTCGGGGCCAGCCTCAGCTACCTAGTGAGGTACTCTGCAACTTAGTGAGACCCTGTTTCAAAATAAAGAATAAAAAATAGGGCTGGGGGTATAGCTTGAAGGTAGAATGCCCCTGAGCCCTGAGTTCAATCCCCAGTATCGCAAAAAAAAAAAAAAAAAAAAAAGGATAATTTCCTAGGGAGAATTTCAGCATGTGCCAGTCAGAGACAAAGACAAAGGTTTATTTAGGAAAAGTGTGGGATACACATTCAAGGGCGAGCTCAGGGCATCTCAAGAGGTAGAAAGCCTGGGGGCAAGCCCAACAAGTACTGTGTCTGCCACTATCAACATGATTTATATTATGATGTGAGACTATAATGCACCAATAAAAGTATATTTAAAAAAAGGAGAGAGCACTTGGGGTCTTTACAGTACTTCTTTTATAGGGGACCACCCAGAGAAGGTGGGTAAGAACTTATGGCAGGGATGGGGTGTCTAGTCCCTTAGTTTTGAATCCTCAGGTTCTGGCCATTTCATTGGGTGCTGGGTGATGCCGGGGCTTGACCAATGTTCAGACATGTTGGGGGTAGGTGGGGTATAGGAGGGGGAACCTTTATTTGCAAGCATCCCAGGAATTTCAGGTGGGAAGATAGGCCATTATTATTAAAAAGTATAGGCCTAGCCGGGCGTGGTGGCGCACGCTTGTAATCCCAGCATTCGGGAGGCTGAGACTGGAGGATCCGGGTTCGCGGCCAGCCTCAGCTACCTAGTGAGGCACTCCGCAACTTAGTGAGACTCGGTTTCAAAATAAAGAATAAAAAATAGGGCTGGGGGTATAGCTCGGAGGTAGAATGCCCCTGAGTTCAATCCCCAGTCCCGCAAAAAAAAAAAAAAAGTATAGGCCTATTGAGGACTTCTGCCTAAGAAAAAGACAGGCCAGATAGTCCATTATGATTAAAAGTGTGGCCTATTAAGGGCTTTTGCCTAAGAAAAACCAGATCCTGTAAGGTAAAGTTAAAGATTATGAAGTTTCTAGATTTTAAAACTATTTTCCTTTTTCTTTCTTCTCCTTTCTACCTAATATTTTATTTCTCCTGCCCTACCTCAACATAAAGGATTAAAGCCTAAATATTCCACTTTCATGGAATTGTAAAATCATACATTGTTGAATCTTGAAATATGCTATAAAAACTACTTGGAATTTACAGTGGTCAATTACATCAGTTTTCAGATGAGCAGACTGAGTCTCAGAGTGGTTGCATGATTTGTCCAAAGCTTCCTGACTGATTGACTCCTGCTTTTTCCATTCCTATGCTTTCCCTGAACTCAGTTTTTCTCCTTCATTAAACAAGAGTCTATCTGGCTTTCAATTATATAATCTCCTTCTTCATAAACTTTTTTTTGGGAAAAAAAAAATGAAACCTAAAAGACAGCTGCCAGCACTCTAATTTTGGTTCATGAAGGACCACACTAAACTGGCCTACTGTGGTTCCTATGGTAAGTGCTAAATGGTAGAGCAGGTTAATACCCTGGTTGTTTGCTGTTGGAGGTAAAAATATATCTTTAAGTCTCAGCCAAGTTCCTGTGGATATTTGTCCACATCCCCAAAATACCACACACACTTGGCAAGAATGGCAGATTATGGTCAAGCAAGGCGCAGATCTTGAATAGCCAGAGTATTTCGAGTAAAGAACAACATACAATGGTGAAGCTCTCCTTAAGTGTGCCATTTTATCACATTAATGTTCTGTAATATTCTTTTCCTTTCTCCTAATTTTGCATTTTCCCACCCTGCATTTCAAATTCTACAAAAATGACTGTCACTTTCAATTATACTTCAGATAGGATAATAGTCAAAATTAGATAATTAATCTACTCATAGCTTTTCTTTCTTTTCTATATTTTCCAAGTTTTCTCTAAATTGACAACATATATTAGTTGTAGAATGAAAAGAAAATCCTTGCTAAGAATATATATATATATATATATATATATATATATATATATATATAATATACTTTTAATTTACTAAGGGTCTCACAGTTAAAACTTCAAATTTATCTCTCTAAAAGCATTTTCAATTTAATTTTTCTTTTTTGTGCTTTGCAGCTATTACACTGCTATAAGTGGACTTGAATGAGATGCTTGGCTTCATTATTGGTAAGATTCTTTTGGAAACAGGCATATTTTTGGAGCTAGTGAATATAATTTTAGTATATTGGTGAAAACAGACTGGATGCAACAACTAAAATATGTTATTTTTAGTGTTTAAAGCCGGTCGTGGTGGCGCATGCTTGTAATCCCAGTACTTGGGAGGCTGACACAGGAGGATCCAGGTCTGTGGCCAGCCTCAGCTACTTAGTGAAGCCCTCCACAACTTAGTGAGACTCTGTTTCAAAATAAAGAATAAAAAATAGGACTGATGTAGGACAGAAGGAATAAAATTTAGGCAGAAAGGAGACATTGGGAGGGAAGGGAGAGATATAGTTTTAAAATCTGGAGAGCTTTAGCTGACCCCACCCTATAGGGTGTGCTCAATCTTAGAAAAGTCTAAGTGGGCCACACCTTGTTAATCCCCTGAATCCCAGCCCCCACCGGACACTCAGGGCAAAGGTCAGACCCATCTTGAAACACCCATCTGAACCTGAGGAAGAGGAGGGCCCAACTTGGACCGCCTACCTGTCGCCCACCAATACCTGGAAGAAGGAGGAGGTCCAGACTTCTTCTGCGCCCACCTCTTGAAAGCCTATAAAAGACGGAGTTTTACCACGCCTGGGTCTCTTTGGAACTGGGAAACGTGTCTGGCCAGGAAGATGCCTGCTCACCTGTTTTTTCTCCCCCTTTCCTTATTTTCCTAAATAAATTCCTACTTTTTTGTTCCTAAATGGCACGTGTTAAAATTCTTTTTTTCACGGAAGCCAAGGACCCACGTGTGGGACCCGGTTATCCCACAACAGGACTAGGGGTGTAGCTCAGAGGTAGAATGCTCCTGAGTTCAATCCCCAGTACAGAAAAAAAAAATTTTTTTTAAATAAATAAATAAATAAAGTGTTTAAATAGGGATTGGGGTGTAGCTCAGTGGTAGAATGCTTATATGCATAATATATGCAAAGCCCTGGGTTTGAACCCCAGGAATGCAAAAAAAAAAGTTTAATAAAAGTTATTAAAATTGAACAGATAATAGCAACCAGATGTATCCATTGGTTTGTATTGATGCTATAAATTAGGTATAAAAATTGGGTTGATATATAAATATTTTCACTAAATTGATTGTTTACATAGAATTTAAGACCAAATCCATCATGAATTTCATTGTCTTGAAGAGATGTTTTCAAATTCATCAATATTATTAAGGCAATGTTATTGATAAATAAAATCTTTTTAAAAATTTACAACACTATGAATACTGTTGAGCTTGTTTAGTTATTTTAAACATGAGATGAATTAAGACCCTCAAATATCATTTAGCATGCAGCAATATTTACCTTATTCCCAGGCTTACTGGAGATACCTCATAGAAGTTATGATTCTTTTGCCCCTAAAGAATGATGAAAAGGGAGGATAGGTAAAACAGTTTTAAGGAGTTCTTTGAATTTATTGAGTTATCTAAAAACTCAAAATTAAAATGAAATTTAGCAATTTAAAATAATGAATCATTTTTCCATTTAAAAAACCCTTACCATTTCTTAATAGGATCAGATTACAAGTAACAGAAGACCTGTACATTAATGTCACTTCCTTGTATACTATGACCTATTGTCATGGGACAGCAGGATACCTTTTTCCGTGGATCCTTGGCCTCCGTGGTGAAAAGAATTCCAACACAGGCCAGTCAGGGACAAAGGCAGGAATTTATTTAGAAAAGTAAGGGACTTGAGGGAGAAGACAGGTGAGAGGAGATCTTCTGGGCCAAAGGAGCAAGAGAGTCTTTGCCAATCCTTATACAGAACTCCCAAGAAGGGGTTAGTACAGAAGTCTGGACCGACCACCTCTTCCTCAGGTTTCCAGGATGGGTGGGATGGGTAGTCCTGGCTGAGGTCTGACCTTTGTCCTCCTGGACCTCAGGAGTCTCTGGTGGGGCAGGGATCTAGGGGATTAAGGGTGTGGACCCACTGAGACTTCTGCCTAAAACCTGACACACCCTATAGGGTGGAGTTAAGATTATGAACTCTCCAGATTTTAAAAGTATATTTTTTTCCTTTCCTTCCCAATGACTCCTTTCTGCCTAAATTTTATTCCTTCTACTCTCTCATCACTATCAAATAGAAAATTGACTTTTTTTTTTGCGGTACTGGGGATTGAACTCAGGGGCATTCTACCTCCGAGCTATACCCCCAGCCCTATTTTTTATTCTTTATTTTGAAACCGGGTCTCACTAAGTTGTGGAGTGCCTCACTAGGTAGCTGAGGCTGGCCACGAACCCCAGATCCTCCGGTCTCAGCCTCCCGAATGCTGGGATTACAAGCGTGCACCACCACGCCCGGCTTGAAAATTGACTTTTTTTAATTACAATGCATTCTGACCATTTGAGATGTAACTCAAGTGAAAATGGCATTAATAATGAGTTCACATTTATTAATCACATAGTACTGTAATAGACTTTAGGCTTTAGGCTTTGTGCTTTCAGACCCTGTTTTACTAGGTCCTCATGGTAAGTGACCCTCTCTACTGCACAAATAGTACAAAGAATACTCAGAGGGGTTATTTGCTGGATATATGAAAAATATTCGGTATATAACTATTGAACCATAGAGTTATAAAGGGAATCTACTAACCCATGTAGCTGTAGATATAGTCTCTCCAATTTATCAGTGTCAACATTCTGGCTCTGAGAAGAATTGGTCTGGTTTGTTCTCATCCACACTAGGGTACACAGAAAAGTGTGATTAAATGTCTCAACACTGAAATTCTCCCTCTTGATTCCTTCACTGGCCTTTTGCCAAGGAGGTAAGAAAGTGCTCATAAGTTTAATTCAAAGAGAAAGAGCACTTACTTTGAGATTTATTCACAACTCTTCATCATTTGCTCGTGTTCCAAAGGCCTGTTAGGAATCAGAAATATTGGGTTAAAAAGGTACCATTCCTTTTCTTTCTTCATTCCTCCTTTCTCTCCTTCCTTCATTTCTTTTCGTTCCTCTTTCTTTTCCCCTCTAACAGTATATGTATAAGCATGTAACTGTGGATATCTGCTTGTGTTAATGGAATTGACTATTAACAATATGATGTATTTATGTCTAACAAAAGTATGAATCTAAAAAAGCAAATGATAAAGGAAAAATGTGTGTGTGGTGCCATTGCTCATCTTGTAGTATTTGATAGTACTTACTCTCCCTTCCTAATGCTGCATCCTGATGGATGGGCAATGGCTTTGCCATGCCTCCTTGGCTCACCTTGCTTCAACTGTCCCAATATCTTTTATTTAATTTGTACTCTTGCCAGATGTATACTGGATCAGCATTATTCAACTATTCTATGCTCCATATTTGTTGTTTCCTTAGTATGTTCAACCAAACACTCTAGGAGATGCCTTTTGGAATAGAAGAGAGTTTGGTGATCAAATAAGTTTAGAATTAAATATAGTAGCTTAAGAATTAAATATAGCATATTTAGAATTAAATATAGTAGTTCAAAATAAACACAGAGAGGTATCAAAGATATTTATGTAATAATTGGAGAAATTTTGATATAAACTGGGTATTAGATGACATTAGGAACCATTGCTATGCTTTACGGGTATGATCATTATAATATAGTCATATAGAGAAATATCTTTATCCTTAGATGTATGCCATGTTTAAGCATGAAATATTTCAAATGTCATGATGGACAAAATTTGCTTTCAAATGGTTTCAATAATAATAATAATACGTTTATCCATTATATCTAAATCTAATAAATTTATATAGTAATATATAATTTGGAAAAATTATTATTATGTTTAGATATTATATGTTTGCATATATCTATGTATTAATTATATAGCATGTTTCTATGAGGATACAATGCATGTTTATATCATATAATATGAAACATTTGGATATAACATGCTTATATATAAAGCAATATGCATATTATACAGAGTATATTAATATATTTATGCATAATATACTTGTAGGTATTTATTTCATATATGATAAATATATGAATATCTGCACATAATATAGCATTTTACTAAGTCAAATGTTATAAGTATAAATATATTTGTAAATAATGTAAATATAAACAATCATGAGGATTAAGTACATATTTTTGTTTTCTGAAATCTAACTTAGTTGATTTTCTTACTAAAGTATTTGAAAGTAGGGTTATGTGTTTGATTCTCACCCACTTTGGACACTTAGCATTTGAGGGAAATGGAATCAGTTTGAATAACATGAGAGAGAATAAAGCTAATTAACAGGAGAAAATCTGTCCATGGATAATTAAGCAGTTGACTTTTAAGGAAAGAAATTGCCCTTACCCACCAGACATTTGAAGCAGGAAAGACCAATTTGCGGGGGGAGGGGGGTCCATCCTGCTCCCTCACAGACCAATTTGGGGTCTTCTAGACTTCCACAGGAAGTGCCTCGCTCCTTACCGCACCCCTTAAACTACTGCTTACAGGGAACACACTACTAATTGCAGAGTGGTAAGGGTTGGGATGTATGATGAAAAGGTTTGTTTTTGGAAAAAAACTTCCCTATTTTGCTTACTTGTGAAAAAAAAATGTTTCTAATGCAGGCAAATGGGCCAGGCAGAGGCTGCAAACATCCAGTATGCAAAACAGATTTCAAATATTACAGTCATCCTAAAGAAATAAGCACCCATAAAAGTGACTCTGAAATGTGCCTATGATACATAATATGTTGCTCTTTTATTTTATCCCTTTTTGGAAAAGTAAGGGCTCTGAAGTAGTTCCTTTTTGGAGATAATAAGGTGGAGATAATATCAGTTTAGTTTAGAAAGTCTTTGTGAATTATAAATTACTTTTAAAATAATTATAAATTATCTTGTAAGTACAATGTGCTATGTAAATGCTTAATAGTCCATTTTCCCACATGCCATGCTTAGCTAGAATTAATTATTTTCAAATTGGGTTCTCCATAAATGAAGCAGGGGATGCTGGAAAAACAGCAAGCACAATCAGGTGTGTGTGTGTGTGTGTGTGCGTGTGTGTTACTGGGGATTGAACACAGGGGCATTCTGCCTCCAAGATATATACCCAGCCCTATTTTTATTTTTTATTTTGAAACAGGGTCTCACCAAGTTGCATAAGGCCTCACTAAGTTGCTGAGGCTGGCCACAAACCTGCAATCCTGTCTCAGCCTCCCAAGTACTGGGATTACTGGCTTGCACCACCATGCTTGGCTCATAGAATATTTTTATTATCCAAAAGCATGAAGTCCAGGGATTGTGCTTCAAACTTCTACTCAGTATTTACTTTCTGTAAATTAGAATTGAAATTAACTTAAAAGTTGCACTGCCATCTGAGGAGACAAGGGATGATTGAAAACCTGAGCCCGGAATCTCCTTGAAATCTCTCACCATCAGGGAAGAAATGGAGATTTCATAAGAAGGAACAAAACATTAGGAGATGGCCCAGAGAAAGGGCCCCAAATGTTAATATAAATATCAATACAAATTATCCATTCATAGAGTGCATAGCAGCAATTTTACCAGGCACCTGTTATGCACAAATCTGGGGTGCCCCACCAAAGAACGTACACATCACACAGAGCACTGTAATAAACAAGAAGGAGATTTTATTACTAACTTGGGTCAGGGTTGAGTCTAACCCAGATTAGGGTTCCGCCTAAGTCAGTGGAACCCTGAACCTGGGTTTGTTCAGCCTTATATAGAGGTGTACAGAGGAGGGGAAACTTTTTGAGTGCATGGGAAAGGTAGCACGGAGAGGGCACGGGGATCGATGGAACCCTGTTATTGGAAGGGAGGGGGTTGTCCTGTTTCCAGAAGGGAGGGGGCTGTTCAGGAAGGGAGGGGGCTGTCCTGTTTCGGGAAAGGAGGGGGCTGTCAACGCCCTATTCCCCCCTTTTTCTTTTGTTTATATGAGGAATCCTCCTCATATACTATATACAGGGTTGGACAAGGTTTGATACTCTTGTCTGAGGACTGTGACTTGGACTGTAGTATGCAAGACCCAAATGTGAGTGTGAGTATGAGAATAATCAGTGACCCTAATACCAAAGTCCACCACAAAGATGATGTCGACAAAGTGCAGCACAACTTCCTAGCCGTCAGTGTGAGCTTCAAGGGGTTGCCAGGGTTGGCTGTCACTGCCCACTCCTTTTGGACTTTCTCGATGTCCTTCTCACTGGCCTTCCAGATCTGGGAGTAATGTATTCAGAGTCCTATGTCGTCCACCTTTAGGACAGTTAGGGTAACAAGGACAACCATGTAAGGCCTTTTCCATCTAGCCTCTAATGTCTCATGGTGATGCCGCTTGACCCAGACCCAATCTCTGGATTCAACATCGTGGACAGGGGTTTGGGGGCCTATGGTCTCCATATACAGGGCACTGAGAGCCGGCCAAATATCTTTTTGCACGGCCTGGAAAGACCACACAGCTTCAAGTAATCCTGTGGGCCCCTGTAAGGAATTTAGTGTCGGCTTTCAGGACAGGATGGGGGTGGAGAGCCAAACATGATTTCAAAAGGGGTTAAATTAAGCATGTAGGGCATATTTCTAGCCCTGTATAAGGCATAGAGGGAAGGAGCGTGATCCAGTCTCCGCCAGTTTCTATTGCCAATTTAAAGTCTCCTTTAAGGTTCTATTCATCCTTTCTACCTGCCCAGAACTCTGGGGGTTGTATTCACAATGCAATTTCCAATTAGTCCCCAGAGCTTGGGAAAGTCCTTGTATAATTTTACTTACAAAGGAGGGTCCATCCATACATCCATAGGTATTACTTCTTCTTCTTCTTTTTTTTTTTGCTGTACTGGGAATTGAACTCAGGGACATTTTGCCTCCGAGCTACACCCCCAGTCCCATTTTATATTCTTTATTTTGAAACAGGGTCTCACTAAATTGCAGAGAGCCTCACTAAGTAGGTGAGGCTGGCCGAGAATCCAGATCCTCCCGTCTCAGCCTCCCAAATGCTGGAATTACAAGCATGCGCCACCACGCCTGGCTAGGTATTACTTCTAACGATTTCTTTGCTACTATCATAGCCATCACCCTCTTAGTAGGGAAGGCCTCCACCCACCCTGAAAAGGTATTCACCATAATTAGTAAATACTTATACCCATACTTGCCTGGTTTTACTTCTGTATAATCTATTTCCCAGAACTGTCCCAGCCTCCACCCTCTCTCCCTTGTACCTTTGCGCTGCTTAGGCTTTTTCCCGGGTTGCATGACCCGGCAGGCACAGCAGTCCTCAATTATCTCTTGGACCATCTGTCGCTGGTGACAGAATCATAAGCCAGCTGATTCAAGTAAAGAGAGGAACTTTTTCTCCAAGATGTGTAGACTGGTGAAGTTGTTGGATCATGTGTTTTCCTAAATCCTTGGGGAGAATCCAATTGCCTTCAGTGTCCACGTGCCATCCATTATGGCCTGACTTTGCTTTTAACTTTTCCTGCATACAAGCAACCTCTTCCTGGGAATACTCAGGCGAGGGCAGCAAGGGATTTGCCCCCGGGACAGGCAGTTATGCAGGCATAACCTGGGGAGTTTTAAAATTTTCTGTTGCCATAGCAGCTATCCGTGCTGCTTTATTGGCTGCTCAGTTGCCTCTTGCCTCTGGGCTATCCCCTTTTTGATGACCTGGGATATGGATCACAGTTACCTCTTTTGGTTTCTGTACAGCCGCCAAGAGGTCCAATATCTCTAACTCATTCCTGATTTCTTTTCCTCCTAACTCATTCCTGATTTCTTCTCCTCCTGCCGTCATTAAACCTCGTTCTTGATACAATGCCACGTGCATATGTAACGTCCTGAAAGCATAGCGACTTTCAGTGTACAGTCAGTCACTATTTTCAGCCCACTTCAAGACCTGAGTTAATGCAATTAACTCTGCCCTCTGTGCTGAAGTGCCCTTTGGTAGGCTATCAGCCCATATTTCCTTGCCCTGGTTGTCCACCACTGCTGCCCCAGCATACCTTTGTCCATTTTGCATACAACTGCTTCCATCCATGAACCATACATAATCACTTTGGTTCAGGGGCTGGTCTCTTAAGTCCCTTTGGACTGAAGTCACTTCTGCCAAGACTTCAATACAGTCATGTCCTCGAGCCTCAACCTCCAGAGTGGGCAGTAAAGTATCTGGATTTAAAGTGACAAGGTTCTGAAAGAGTATGTGGGGAACATCTAGCAGGAGTCCTTCGTAATGGGCCAGCCGGGCATTGGTTATCCACCGGTTTGGGGACTGCTTTAGAATCCCCTCAATGGCATGTGGGGTAGTTATGGTTCATCCTTAACCCACTATCATTCGGAGAAGCATGGAGGCCATCCTGCTGCTACTGGATCCAGTTTTTTGAAAGTTAGGCTACCAGTTGTTTCCAATGTCCCAAGGTCTGAGCCAGTACCCCCTTTGCTATCCCCTTTTCCTCATCGATATACAACTGAAAGGGCTTTGAGGGGTCTGGTAAGGCTAGGGCAGGTGCCTCTAGCATAACTTTTGGGAGTTGGTGAAACACACCCTCCATTTCGGGGGTCCATGTCCAGTTTTTATCTCTTCTACTCCCCCGGTAAAAAGGTTTGGTTGTCTCTGCAAAATTTGGGATCCATAGTCTGCAGTCGCCCACAGATCCCAGAAACTCCCTCACTTTTCTCAGGCTGGTGGCCACTGGGATCCTTAGGACAGTCGCCTTTCCTTCCTCTATGAGTCATCTGAGGCCCCTTTTCTTCTTGGCATATTTGGACCTTCTTTGCATTAGCCTGGTACCCTTGTGATCTTTGGGCACTCTCGGGTCCTTTTCTAATCAGCTAGGTCTTCCATCATCCTGCCAGGCTCTGCTCTGCCTGCCTCTCTAGTCCCTGTCCCTCTTGCCCTGCAAAAAATATCCTAGCCAATTCCCTATCTCCCAGTGTCATGTGCTTCTGTCTCTCCTCAGGGGTTTCCCTAGCGTCATATACTTTTTCTGCTACTCGGAGCAGGTCTAGAATAGTTTGGTCCCCAATCTATCCAGCTTCTGAAGTTTTCTCCTGATATCTGGGGCTGCCTGATTCACAAAGACTAAAATCACGGTTGCCTTTGTTTTCTCTGCCTGGGGATCCATTGGGGTGTACTGCCTAAAGGAATAGAGGATTCTTTCTTTCTTT
>PVLC010045965.1:0-11601 GCA_004027655.1 Graphiurus murinus | reverse complement strand
TAAAAATACAGTTCTATAAAAATAATTTAAGAGCCGGGCGTGGTGGCGCACGCTTGTAATACCAGCATTTGGAGGCTGAGACAGGAGGATCCAGGTTTGCGGCCAGCCTCAGCTACCTAGTGAGGCACTCCGCAACTTAGTGAGACTCGGTTTCAAAATAAAGAATAAAAAATAGGGCTGGGGGTGTAGCTCGGAGGTAAAATGCCCTGGGTTCAATCCCCAGTACTGCAAAAAAAAATTTAAACTCTTTAAAAGATACTGATTTAAATTTTTAAGAGGGGATTTATTTGAGAAATATACAAAAACATGACAAAACACTTCATAGGTCACTTTACACAATAAAGTATGCAATAACATAAAATTTTTATAATCAGAAACACTAAGATATATTAATGACACTCAACTGGATATAAAAATGTTTATGAGCAGACAAACTATACTAATAAAGAAACTGGCCCAAAAGCAAAACCCTGCGGCTGGTAATTGTGTGTGCACCTAGCTTTATAACTGCTGGTATCTAAACTACCATGACCGGCAAACTAAATCTTGTGATGAGATGGATCAAAAACCACAATGATAGCTGGGCATGGTGGTGCATACCTATAATTCCAGTACTAGGGAGGCTGAGACAGGAGGATCAAAGGCTTGAGGTCAGCCTCAACAATTTATAAAGAACCTCAGCAACCTATGGAGACCCTGTTTCAAAACAAACAAACAAAAAAGGGGCTGGGGGTATGTATCTCAGAGGTAGAATGCTCCTAGATTCAATTCCCAGTAACACACACACACACACACACACAATGAAGATGGGTTACTGCATATACAGTTGCCCAAAGAACGCAGATCTCAAGAAATTTTATCTTCCATAGATGCAGATGTATTTTAAAAATTCTCATTTATTGAGGATGTTTCAAATGTTTTTTCATATACAGAACAATACTTACAAACTCAACATCGTGCTAATGTACTTTTGTTAACTCAAATGTGCAAAAAATACACAAAACAAGTTAGAACTCTCTGAGTCTTTAAACAATTTATGCCTCCAGTGTTGGAAATGATGTGAAGATGAAATGCATGGCATCATAAATTGGTGCTCCGTGGGGGTGGGGGGAGAGGCGCTGACCTAAGTCCTGAAGTTCTGGTGTCCAACGCAGCAGAAAACACTTCTGAGCCAGTTCTCAGAGACCAGTTTGCCTTCTGTATTTTTTCCCCTTTGAGCCCATGATAGACTAGATGATGTGTGCCCGCATGGAGAGTGAGTCTTCCTCCCCTGCACACTCAGATTCACCAACTATTCTCCCCTGGAAGCACCCTCACAGACACCCCAGCATGATGCCTTTGAAGGATTCTAGGTATCCCTTCTACCTAACAGGACACCACTGTCCTGTGTACGCCAGAAACACACTAATCCTTCCCCTGGCTTTCACTTTCTACCCCTCTTAAGTAGCCTTTTTTCGAAGGGGAAAAAAAACAAAAAAGATAATTTTGGTTTTTGGCTTTTGGCTTTCAGAATTTCAACATTTGGAGTTTTAATCTTTCAGCATCATGATTATGGAGATTTTAAAATTTAGGGATTTTGATCTTTGGGGATTTCAATATTTGAGATCATGACATTGAGAATTATGTCTGGGGAATCTATACTTCTACACAATTATATTTTAATAGCATAAACCTTAGGGTACAAAGGAGGTTAGCTTTGCTTTTAGTATTAACCAGGATGATTTCTGCCAGTGTGACTTTCATATATCTAAATGTGTTGTTCAATTACTTGTAATATTAGTCACATTGATATTTGGTTGGTAAAAAGTTTCCTTGGATTTCTCCTGACAGAAAATATTTTGGTCAACACTTTTCCATGAGGCCTCATCTTATTTTTATGAAGTTAAATGACAACGCTATGTTTGTTTGAGGAAAGAGAGGTGAAAATGAGATAATCCTTCATACTTTGAAATTAATGCTGAGTCTGTAAAACAATTGCTAATGATTAATCTGCAGAGGAGCTGGGTTTTGGCTGGGGTCCATTAAAATATGTCATTTGGGATAAATCTTTTCAGCTCTGGGTATCCTAACTTACATATCGATGGAAATGAGCTGCTGAGATCTAATTCACTGCTCCTTTCTCAAGACTGCAAATGCCAGGTACTTTTGAGAGCTTCCTAACTTTAGTGTGTATGTATCCCCCCGCCCCCACCATCAACAAAACGTATCTCTTTTTTAAAAGATGATTTTTTAAAAAATGACTATTCTCTCTTTAAGAAGTCTTTTGAAACTTTCACTCTTTAGTAAGTCTTTGAAATGTCACATATATATTTGCGTACTGCCAGCACAGTGAATTAACTATTATGAAATTTCCTTAGAAGGGCTAAAATAGGAGGTCAAGAAGGAAGCAAAGTGTGTAGTGGTCAAGTCATATGATGTCCAGGCGGGGGTGACCAGAGGAAGCCTCAAATGAATCTCTAGTCTCTTAGGTTCCAAAGTGGGTGAGAGAGAGGGGCAGCACTAAGTATTACCAAGTGTTTGTCAAGTGTCAGGGTAGTTTCCGCCCTTGAGGCTTTACAAAGCCCAGACAGAAGAAAATACAGGGTTTGAGGATCTGATCAGCTACAGGTAGGAAAAAGAGAAGAGAAAAAGCAGAAAGAACCGAGATTGGGAATACTGCAGTCTGTGCTATGCATATAGAAAAAGTTCACTAAGGGATGGGGGGTCTAGGGGGTGAACAGTTTTGGCAGGCGTCAAAAGGAAACCTGCATAGAACCGGGAATCCGATCTTTAGCAGGTGAGATTCTTGCAGCAGCCAGCGCCTCGGGTACTAGAGATTCCAGCCAGTAAGAAGACGGGGCTGGGGGGAGGCGAGGCGCGCGGGGGCGCGATCCCTTACCTCTCCCGTTCGGCTTCATCATCAGCGCGTGTCCCACCAAGGGGTAGGCGGTGGCCGCGGTGGGGATGGGCCTCATCTGCAGCCACTTCCGCGCGTAGCTCGCCACCATCTGCAGGAGGTTGAGGACGAGGGCGGCGCCGGCCAGGGAGACGGCGCTCGCCGCACCCCAGAACAGCAGCTTCTCCCCGACGAGCCCCAGCCAGAGCCCCACCATGTCCGCGGTGGCCCTCCTCACCCTCCTCGCCCCGGTGCTGGCTACCGGCTGTGGAGTCCGCGGGGCGGGGCGGGGCGGGGCGGGGCGGGGAGGAGCCCCTGGCTCGGGGATGCCCAGGATCCGGGGAGCAGGAGGCGGTGTCACCCGGCTCGCCCGCCTCTCCCTCAGGGGCTACAGTCCCGAAGGGTCGCAGCGGCCGCCCGGGACCCTGGGGACGAGTTTGCAGCCTCCGAGGCTGGAAGAGAAGGCCCCGCAGGGGTTGTTATTGTGAGCAGCGAAGCCTACGTAATGCGCATGGGCCTCTGATGTAAGCTGGAAGCGGAAGACTCGGAGTCCTTAGGGTGTTTTGAGGGTAGTTCAGGCACTTAGGGTGGAAGGTGAAGAAGGGAGGTCACGTTTAGGGCAACTTCGGGATGAGGAGGAAATTAGAAATCAAGTCGCTCCCCTCCGCCGCGTCCCTTCTCCCCGGGGGGCCCTGGGACCAGCCAAGGAAGGCTGTGTTGGGATTGCAGGACCCCGCTGCTGGGCGTGGAAGGAGTGTGGCTTTGTGAGCAGCCTGTGTTAAAGTTGAAATAAAAACGCATCTGGATCGAAACTCAGCCTTTGGAGCTCTAAACTCTCTCTTACGTAACCCGCACGGCTGGGCTCTAGTGGGACTGGCTGTCCCGGGAGGTGGATTCCCCTGGCTCCTGCCTCGGGGTCATTCAGAGCAGCCGCCTTATCTAGAACTCTAGGGACGCAATCTTAGGGGAACCGCCTGTGTCAGCTGACTGGTTGAGACACTGGAGTGCTAAGTGAGGTTGCAATCCAGTTATTTTCCAAAATATCCTCCAAACCAAGGAGAACCAGCGCCTAAGAGAAGAGGATAGAAAAAAGGATGGTTTGGGAAGGGGCGGCGGGGGTGGAGTGGGGTGTAAGGGATACGAGGAGAGGAGAATTTGATAAGGAAACAGCAGCTATGGAGTGAATTCAAAATGGACAAACCACCAAGCCCGAGGGAGAAAGGGACAGCGAGGATGCCCTAGTTCTGCGCAGGGCTGTGCTCCCTTACTGCTGGTTCCTCCTCCTACTAAAGGTGCCCAGTGTCCTGACTGATTCCCTGTTCTAGAGCAGAGCTAGGAGTGTCCTTTTCCTAGTGGCAGGCCTATAAATGCCAAGTGATGAAGAAGAATCACAAGAACGCCCTGGACTCCTGCTTTACATAATTATGTTCGTTTTCTGGCAGCTATAATATAGGTGCCCACAGCCACCTGCAGAGCATCTTTGATGTAAAGAAAAACAAGCTTTTCTCCAGTACAATGTCGTGTTTGTTTTGTTCATCTGTATGTGCTAACACAGAAAGAGGGTCATGAAACAAAACAAAACAAAGTGGTGACACAGAGTATAGAACAGAATGCCATCTGTCAGGGGAAAGTTATCTTTCTTTACAGCTGGGGTGATGACTGGGAAGAAAAATACCAATATATTCCATAGAGGGGGAATGGAAGGGGAATGTATACTCTTTAGTTTAATTGCTTCTACATTGTCTAATTACATTAAGACTTCTTTATGAAAAATAAATGTATTGGGCTGGGGTATAGCTCAGTGGTAGAGTGTCTGATTAGCCAATGCAAGGCCCTGGGTTAGATCCTCAGCACTGAAATAATGAATACATACACATATCGATGCATAATATATATGTGTGCATATATAGTATATATAAACTTATATACATATATATTTTATAAAGAGGCGCTAGTTTCTTCCTTTCTGAAAGATAGAGACTAAGCTATAGGTCAATTACAGCTATAAAAGTCTAAGATATGCCTGTATCTAATCCTCTGTGGACAAAATAAGGGCTATATCATGCACTGTCTTCCCTCAATAAATAGAGAAGGAGGACAGCTCTAGGCAGCAGCAAGTAAGGCCATGGGCAAAGACATGCTCCAAAGCAGGGAAGGCTGTGGCACGTCAGGGGGCACAGAGTCCCTCCAACAGGGCAAAATAACAGGTGTAGGCGGGGTGGAGCAAACTCCAAGAGACCTGAACTGCCTGCCGTGCTTAAAAGTTTTATCTTTACTTTGAAGGCAATTTGTAGATGAGAAAGAGGTCCTGGAGATTTTGGGGAAAAGAAATGGTAACATTAAATCCTTGTCCCGTTGTTCTCTTAGTTGTCTTTCCATACTTTCCTTGTTAGCATATAAGGATTCTTCTCATATCTCTCTAGAATACTAAAATTTCAGACCAAACTGGACAGTCAGTTGGCAGGTGCATAAGACACACATGGCAATATCCTACTCACAGGACAGTTGGGGAGGGGGTTCCGTCCACAGGTGATTGGCCCTTTGCTTTGGACCCTGCATTGAGGCAGAACAAGGAGAGTGGAGTGAAGGAAGCTATCCTTGTGGCCAGGAAGCACAAAGAGAGAGGAAGGGGCTGGGATCTTGATACCCCATGAAGGACTTGCCCCTCCTGCCTACCCTCCTTCCACTAGAACCTGTCTCCTAAAGGTTCTACCACCTCCCAGTAGACATCTAGCCAAACCACAGCATACCATTATGACATGGCAGCTGTTCTCTTCTCTTGCTACATTTACTTAAAAAAAAAAAATTATCCGTGGTATTTCCTCCATGTATTGAGAAAAACTCATTATCCATCTGTTGAGAAAATTGTGTACTTTCCCTTACATCATGTATTGAATTGATAACTTGAACATGTTAGACAAAACTTGAATTTCTGAAATAAACATAATTTGCATGGTATGTATTATCCATTTCATATAGTGCTGATTTGATTACGTACCATTTCACTTAAGAGCTTATCATCTATGTTTAGGGATGAGGTTGGCTTGTCATTTACCTTTTTATGGTAATATCTGTATCAGGTTTTATATCAAGGTTATAATAGCCTTATAAAATGACAATAATCATGAAGGATTTTATATTGGTATTGTTAGTACTATTTTTCTTAAATATTTGAAGAATTAATAAATGAAGTCGTCTAGACTTGGAGTTCTCTATGTGTGGGAAGGCTTAAATGATAGATTTTTTTATCTTATAATAGATATAAACCTTTCTGTATTCTCTATTACTTCTTTGGTGATGAGTGTTATTTTACAAGGAGTTTTAACATTTCACCTAAAATATCAAATCATATTATTCACAGTATACTATCACTTTTAACATCTGCAGAATCTTTAGTGATATGCTCACTTTTATTCCTGAAATTGTTATTTTTGTGTCACCTCCCCCTTTTTCCTTGATATTTTTTCTTGATATCAATTTGATAAATTGTTTTAAAAACCAACTTTTGGCTTTTTGCATTTCCTCCCTCTCGTGCACATTTACAGTCATATACTGCGACTGCATATACAACAGTGTATCACCTATTGCTATGCGTTGGTTATGGTTTGAATCTCCCCACCCCCAAGCTTTACATGTTGTAATTTAATACTAGTTGTAAGGTATTAAAAGGATGGAAATTTAATCTGACCATAGTGTTTCAAGTTGGGGTGTTTGGGAGCTGATTAAGATCAGATAAAGCCGTTAGGGTGGAGCCTGCATGAATGAATTCTGGTGACTTTATAAAAGGGAGAGAGACCACACACACGTGTGTCCTCCCTGTCTTTTGCCATGTGGTGTTCTATGCTACCTCAGAACTCTACCAGCAAGAAGGCCATTACCACATGTGGCCCCTAGACCTTGCACTACCAGTTCTTGAGCCAAAATAAACTTCTTTTTTTAAATAACTTGCCTAATCTGTGGTATTGTGTTACTAGCAACAACAGGGGGACTAATAAGCCTAATGACATTGTTGCTGTCTTTGTTTGTGTAGTTATACCCTATGATATTCACACAACTACCAAATCCTGTACAGATGTACTCCTCAGAATGTATTCCTATTGTTAAGGAACATGTAATTGCATTTTCAATTTTATTGTTTGTTCATATCTTATCATTTCAACTATTCTTTCTTTGAGTATAATGTAGACTTCTTCAACTCATTTTCCCTCCCCCCTTCTCCCCAGCCTGTTTTTGTTGTGTCTCTATGAAAGTGACTACTCTGAGTACCTTACATAAGTGAAGTCATATAGCATTTGTCTTTTTGTGACTGACATTCTATTTTGCATAATGTTTTCAAGGTTTATCATATTGCAGCATATCTTAGAATCTTGTTTCTTTTTAAATCTAGATGATATTTCACTGCTCGTACATACTACTTTTTGTATAACCATTTATCTTTTAATGGGCATTTATTTCCATTGTCAATAATGCTGTTATAAACATTGTACAATCCAAGTTTTGATGTGCTGTATTTTCACTGTCATTACACCTAAAATAGTGTATACTTTCTATTGTGGTTTCTTTAGCTTCATACATTCATAGCTTTTCTGTTTATCTTTCAGTTACTATTTCTAGTTTAATTCTACCTAGTCTGAGAACATACTGAGTGATTTCAATCCTTTGGAATGTGCTGAAATGTTTTTCACATCAGTATGTGGTCTGAATTTGATTAACATATTAATGGGGCTCAGTGTGATATTTTAATACATATATAAAGCATATACTGATCAAATCCAGCCATCTTTAGACACATCAACATTTCCCAACCTCTAGTAATCACTGTTCTACATTTAAGTTGACTCTCCTTTTAAAACTATTTTTAACTTCAGCATATATAAGAGAACATATGGTATTTGTTTTTCTGTGTCTGTCTTATGTCACTTAACATAATGTCCTTCAGTTGCATGTATGATAATATTTTAATCACCTGTGTGTCTGTTCTAATTTTGTTTCTTTTCTCTTTTGAATTTTAGACTTTTGACCCTATTTCTTGGGCTACCTCCAAATACCACTAATTTTGGATTGATGCTATACATTGTATATGAAAATTGTAGAAATTTTCAGTGATTTTATATTTCTTGAGATTTTTTTTTACTAGCAGGCAGACAAAATTTAAAACCTTAAATTAAACAGGTGTTCTTGAGTTCAAGTGCTTTGAGGACTTAACTATTTTGAACTTGCCTTTACTCATAGATCCTTCAAGATTGTTAATTCAATGTCTGAGTTTCCCAAGGTCCTCTGGGAGATGAATGCCTATTGAGCCAGTGACAAATTTGGGGATGCCACTTTTTTTTTCTTGGCTTCTATGCTTTAGGCTAGTAATCTGAAATAACTTGATGGTGGAGGGGTAGTGGCAAGTATGGGATTAACCTCTATATATTTTTCCTGTTTACCAACTTTCTTCTTCAAATTGCCTGTGTCTGTGTCTACCTCCAAATAGCTGATTCTTATCTATTACAGCGTTTATAGTTCTCAGTAGAAGGATCAGTTTTCTTAAAAGACTTGCCATCATTGTTATCGTTAGTTGCTCCCTTCTTATTCTTTCCTAAAGTCACTGCAAGCAGAGTCTGGCCTTGTCAATTCCCCTAAGAGATCTTGACAAAGTCATTGTCTTAGTCCATTGTCTGTTGCTGTAACTGAATACTATAGACTAGGTAATTTATAAAGAACATGGGTATATTTTGCTCATGGATTTGGAAGATGGGAAGCCCAAGGTGAGGGAGGGCCTTGATGGTGGGGGCTGTCAACCGAATTCCTAGTTGACACAGGGCATCACATGGCAAGACAGAGCAAGTGTGCTAGCTTAAGTCTCTCTTCTTACAAAGCCACTAGTTACACCCAGTTACTAGGGTCCCACCATCATGACTTCATCTAATCCTAATCACCTCTGGAAGGCTTTACCTCCAAATACCACTAATACATGATTTTAGGGAGTAAGTTTCCAGTACAAGCAATTTAGGGAACACACCCAAACCATAGCAGTCACCAATACCTTCAAATTTGACTCATCAACAGCACTCAACATATCTGAATCTTTGTCACTTCCTTGAAACATTCTTCCCCAAATTTGACTTTCAGGGTTTCAAATTATGTTAAATTTTATTCCTCCTTACCAGCCATTCTTTCTCAGTCTACTTTGCTAGGTTTTCTTCACATCGAAATCCTATAGATTTTTTAAATGCCGAAGATTCAGAACGCTTTCCTCCTCCCCCCTTCTCTTTACTCACTGTCTTTGTTTTCTCATTGATTTCATACTTAAATACAATCTATAGACTGTACAGATGACCCCTGCCTTATGATAACTCATGTTATAGTTAGCAAAAAAAAAAAAAGTGCATGTGTTAGGCAATGCAGCAATGTTAAGAAATGAAATGATTGAATCAAAAGGGCTCTAACCTCATCAATGCATTAATCCATTTGATAGATTAATAATTTAAATGGATTTACTGGGTGGTATCTATCTATAGGCAAGTATGACTAGGGGAGTGGCATTGGGCTAAATCTCTCTCTCTAGTCCCTTTATCTTTATTTTTTAATAATATGCTTTCATTGGTGCATTATAGTCTCACATCATAAAGTAAAGCATGTTTCTCTAGTCCCTTTCTCTCTCTGCTTCCTGGATGCCATGAACTGAGCAGTTCTTGACCACATCTTTCCACCATGATATTTCTTTCTTGTAGCTTGCTGACAGTGAACTCAATCTCTGAAACCATGAGCCAGAGAAGCCTTTGCTTCTCTAAGTTTTTATCGTCAGGTATTTTGGTCAAAATGATGCAAAGTTGACAAACACAATTTAGAATTTTTCAACTGTACAATAATACAAAAGCAATACACATTCAGCAGAAACTAAACTTTGAATTCTAAATCTGGACCATTTCTTGGGCTGGCGATGTGCTATATGCTACACTTGGGATGCTGGGCAGTGGCAGCAAGTCACAGCTCCCACACAGTCACAGGGGGAAACAGCCAGAATGTGTAATGTACTGTGTTTTCAGTGTTTTTTTTGATACAGATATTTAACAAATTATATGAGAGAGTAAACACTATAAAATAGACTTTGTATTAGATGATTTTGCCCAACTGTAGGCTAATGAAAGTGCTCTGAGAACATTTAAGGCAGGTTAGGCTAAGCTATGATGTTGGATACATTAGGTGTATTAAAGGCATTTTTTACTTACAGTATTTCCAATTGTGATGGGTTTATCATTACATAATCCTACTGTGAATCTACGTTTATGTGTATATACGGACAATTCCTAAATTTATACCTCCAGTCGACACTTCCCTCTCCAAACCCCAGCTGCCGATATCCAAAGACTTCAACATCTCCACTTAGTCATGCAATGGGCATCTCAAACAATAGTCCCAGCATGTCCTCAAACTACCTCCTCTTGTAGGCTTTCCAATTTCATTAAATGTCAACACCATCCTTATAGGTAATAAGGCAAAAACTTTGGAGTCCTTTTAATCCTTTCTATAGTCATACTCCATCTTGAATCTCATGGGCTCAAACTTAAAAATATATCTAAAATCTTGTGACTTTCTGTCAGCCTAACCACTACCATTGAATCTGAAAGATGATCATTTCTTGCCAGATTCTATCACTCAAAATTCCATGGTTTTCTATTTCAGGTTACTGACCATTTCCCATAGTGCCTAAACAAGAATCTCAAGCTCTCAGTTCCCATTTCCTCACTGATCTCATTTGCTATTATTTATTGGCTTGTTGATTTCATTTCCATGTTCCTCTGCCTCTGTATTCTTCCTCAAGTATTCCAAGTATTGCCCCCGTTTTAGCCATGTGTATATTTCCTCCATTTAGAATTTTTCTTCTCTAGATATCTACATGACTTCTTTTTTCATCTTTGGGTTGTAATCTAAATCTTACCTCTGCCTTATGGCCTTTCCTGACTAAAGTTGTACTCTGTCACCTGGCCTTGTTTTGTTTCTTCAGAGCATTTATTGCTAACTGACCTTATATTATGTTTCTATTTGTTTGTTTCTAGTCTATTTCCTTTACTAGAATCTAAATTTTTTTGAAGCAAAAACTTCATCTTGTTCAGTCCAATGCTAAAAACATTTCACACAAGGAAGTATTTAATAAATATTTGATGAAATAATAAGTTCCTGATGGTCACCATGAAGAAGTGTCACCTTCAGAAGCAAAGATTGCATTGGAGTATTCATAAATAAAGTAAACCTTTTACAAATATAGATGGATATATATTTTGAGTTCAATAGGAAAAGTTTGCTTTGATGTTATAAATAATTGAATGGATGCCCATGTACTGGAAACTGCAAAGTAGAAACAGTTGTACAAGTTATATAAAAATTGAGAATATAAAGGTGCTTTTACAAATACAATAAACTTTGGAAATTCTTTAAACAGTAAATTTTATTAAAAATTAAAGAACTGAAGCCGGGCGTGGTGGCGCACGCTTGTAATCCCAGCATTCGGGAGGCTGAGACTGGAGGATCTGGGTTCGCGGCCAGCCTCAGCTACCTAGTGAGGCACTCCGCAACTTAGTGAGACTCGGTTTCAAAATAAAAGAATAAAAAATAGGGCTGGGGGTATAGCTCGGAGGTAGAATGCCTCTGAGTTCAATCCCCAGTACCGCAAAAAAAAAAAAAAAAAAAAAAAAAAAAAAAAAAAAAAAAAAAAAAAAAAAAAAAAAAAAAAAAAAAAA
>PVLC010045964.1:0-11588 GCA_004027655.1 Graphiurus murinus | reverse complement strand
CTTTTATCATGGGTAAGACTCATTAAATCAGGAACAACAGCTATCATTTATTATGTATCCTTAACATCTAGCATAATACTAGATATGGGATAAAGAAAGAAGGATAATTGAGCAAATGAATATGAAATTATATAGCAATATAATGAAGTATAGATGTTTGCAAAGAGTAGAATCAAGCAACATATAGTACAGCTAAGACTTGAGTACATTTAATAATATTTATTTATACAGGAAAAGACAAGTTTATGTTCTTTAAAGACTAGGGAAATATATTATATAAATAAGAAAGACAACACAAAGCATAATATTGAATGATTCAATGTTATTGAGTTAATCAAAAAGTAATTTTCACCAGAATGTGTGAGGATGAAAATCTGGGAACATATGTAAGTTGGATGTTGTGTCCAGATACAAGGATTCCTCAAGGTATGTGGGAGTTTTCACAAGTTTTAGCTCCAGAGTGGATTCAGGTACTAGATGTCTAGGACAGGGCTGCTTTAAGACTTAGAAGGGATTCTAATCTGCTGGAGTGGGAAGTGAAGCACTTAGAGATTCTATTTTATCTGCCTAGGACATTGCTACCTCCTGTCTCTTATAAACTTTTCATCTTATTTAATTATATTTCCTATTAATCTTTGAAATTTTAGCTTATTTACAATTTTCTGTAAACTTACAAATCCTTCCCCTGTCTCCAGTCTATGTCCTCAAATGTTTCCCTAGAGTCTTGGGATGATTTTATCATCATATCACCATCACTATCATCATCATCATTATCCTTATCTGATGTTAATATTTATTTAAATTACTATGTGTGCCAGGAATTTTGCTAAAAAACTATATCTGGATTATCTCATTTAATTCTTACAATGAGGTAGTAGTATAATTACAAATATTCCAAATTAAGCAATGCACATTGCATACTATGTATAGTCTTTTTTAGCTTATCTTCTCTTCTAAACTATTCTTGAGGGTTTAGACAACATCCTTCATTTTGTATCTCTGCATCCTAGGCACTAAGAATAGTGATCAGTATATGTAACTATAGCTTAAATATTTGATTGAATCTTGGTTTTGTCTAGGTTGATCTAATTTTGAGATGTAGTTTGGTATGATCATTTTAAAACAAAAAGGTGCTTTAGTTCTTATCATGCAAAGCCAGAACATTTCTGGAACAATAACTTGTTTTATTATATCCACCAAAATATTTGTCAAATTTAAATAAAATCCCCCTTGGGTTTAGTTCTCTATTCTATATGTGTATTGCATTCAAATTGGAGAGAAGACTGATAATCACAGATTTTTGCTATTGAAGAAAATGGAATAAAAGACTTCTTGGCAAAACAGTCATAGTTTTTTGACTTGCAAATTAAATTATAGTGTAGATTCGCTATCTTGCCCCCATTAACTTTTTGCCCTCTTTGGCTTACGAGCCCCTTGGAGATCAGATTTCCTGTGGCCCAGAATAACAGGCTATTGATCACACCTTTCAACTTTGCCACCCTCACCTCTCAGTACAAATTGACTAGTGTCTAGTGGAGAGGGTACGTAAAGAGGAAGGTAATTAATTTATGTACACATTGAAATTAGATGTATTCTCAAAAGAAGATAGTCACTTAGGCTTGGATCCCTGAGGCCCTACCAATTTTTGGTTGTAAACTTCTGAGATAACTTATTCTAAAGTACTGGAAGGGTAGGTAAATAAATACTTTTTTCTTGGTATATGTGTGTACTGGGTGAGAAAGATCAGAGGGTACCGTAAAGTAAAATCTGGTGATGATCTTTCTAGAGTTTTATACATTTTCATCATATTGTATCTCAGAGTTGGAATTATATATTCTTAAAATACTGGAAACTTCTTTGAAACCATGGAAACTGTATGTGAGAGGACTGGACATCAGAATAAATTTTTCCTTTTATGGCTATATATTGTGCTTTCCTTGTCAGTGTCTAGAGATTTATCTTCATTTGTCACTTTCTTCTAGTTCTAGTCTTGAGAATATCAGTAATTTGGATTCAAAGATGTTATTATTAAATAAAATGTAGGCCATGGAACTATTTTAACATGCTTATAAGCGAATGCTTTTCTCTAGTACTTATAGTTGTGCTTTCCTGCTAAATAATGTATTTGAAGCATTGAATCAATAATTTTCCTAAGCAGGGTGACTGGTGCCTCTGGGGTGTACACAAGGCCACTCTTCTGCTGCCATTCCAGGTGCTTGTCATTGAACAAATACAGATAAGTGAACATGAAATAAAACATTCTGGAGAAATGATGCTCATTCCCAACAGTGGTAGAGAAGAAATGTCATCGAGAGTTGTAATTCTTCCAGGGGATTTAGTTCTTAGTACATTCTGTTATGGCAGAGAACATGTTTTAGGGGATAGTGGATAGAGTGTTCCCTAGAACTTGGTGATGGTTCTCTAAAGCATTAAGCTTGTGGTGAATCCCTAAGGTTTGAGGTACTCCATGAGAATGACATGGGCAGTGGGGAAGATTTGGACTTACCATTGAAAAGCATTCACTTATGCATCAGGAATTTCTATTGCTTGCTTTTGTATCTAAGTTGTCTTTCTCAGTGAATTCATGACATGAATAATAAGATAATATCAGTCAATCCTTTCAGAACTAAAGATAATGAAATTTGATAATGAACTAAAGATAAATGAATTTGTCTTAGACAGGTGGCCTATTAATTCATAGTAAAAGGTATGTTACAAGAAAATCTAGAACTTTTCCATAACTGACACTCATAGATTATGTAAAAGGAGTTCACAAATATTTTAAACATGAAGCAATTTTTATTAAGATCTGAATTAGTTCAGGTGACCTCCAGGAATTAATCACTTTAGGTCAGATTTTCCCTTGCTGTGATGAAAAAAATTGCATATGATGGGAAAGCTAAGTCACAAAATACAGATATTTTTAGCTATATAGGTCAACTCAACAAATAGTCTTTGAACACTTCTTGTGTTCCAGGCACAACTATGGGCAATCAAAATAAAGAAAACTCGGCGCTGGACATTAGGTATCATTTGTTAAGTACACAAACTGAATAAATCTTATTTGAAGCAAAGAATATTAGGAAAACTTTTGATTTTTAAAAATAGGATAGAAAGAAGCTGATGGATAAAGTGTATTGCTGCCTTAATAGTTTCCAGAGAGGAGATTAATAAGTGGAGATCTTGCCCAGTGCTCCCATGATAGGTTAGGTAGGCTCACATTACTTGAAGGGCTTGGTAGACTAAGAAATATTAAGTTAGGCTGCCCAAGAAATACTAAGTGGTATCCCTGATCAATTCACTAACTAGCAGTGTTTCTAGGAGGCCTTTTGGCTTCATGTGATGGTTTTATCTTTCTTTGGAACCATTGTCAGCTTTTTTCTGGGGCCAGCATAGTCTGGCAGTGATAGGATAATGCATCCTAAATCGTGTCACTGTGCCAGCCTCTGGAGGTGAAGAGAAGCTTTTCAAAAGTACAGATGGACAGGTTTTCACTTTCACAGCTTTTGGTAGAAAAAGTCAACCGATAATTTAAAATTTACCCAGTCTGCTGAGTTATGCTTTTGATTTGGGGTTTTCTCCATGCTTTAGATAACCATCGTAAATAATATGAAACATCTCTAACTACCTGGATACTAAAATAAAAGGGAAAGAAACTTTGTCATATCTTTCTTTATCTCTAACACTTGGCAGAGTGCCTGGGCCATAGAAGTGCCAGAAGATTTTGAATGATTAGATGAAGGAAGGAATGAGTGAAGACTGGTTTGATTTAAAGCCTTCTAAATTCCACATAAAATAGGATTGGCTTTTTTTTTCTTTATAGGAAATAAGACCAATGAACACTAAGTGAAGTTCTTTTTGCCAACTTTTTAATTAATTGAACCAACATGATTCCTTGCCCCCCTCCCACCTTAACAATTGCTGGCATATAATAGTGCTAATTACTTGTATTAATGAATGACTACTCTAGTGAGACTGGATAATCTCATCCTGTCTATTCCCTCTACTCTAAATCATTCCTTACTGTCTATGTTCAAGTCCTTCATTTTCTACGAGGGCTTACCTCATCTCATTCTTTAACACAGTGATTCTCCTTGCTTTGAACCTTGGTGCATATCATCTTTACAACTTATCTAGCTTTACATATTTATTGACATCTAGGAATAACAGTGAGTTACCTTTATCTGCTTCTTGGAATTTTCTGGGAAGGCAAATTAAAAAATACTGGATGATCTCTTTTGGATGATGCTCATTGCATTGCTATTTTTAAGAGTGAAGCTGCTCTATACTGTGTCAACACCTTCCCACATTTTGTCTCATTGTCCCAGATATGTAACTTAACTATTGTATATAGTATAGTATAATTATGCAAAATATAATATAATTGAACAACAATAATAAAATTTATGATTTATGATTAATAAAGTTATGATTTCCAACCTGTCTTAATGCACCTGTGTAAATTGTGTTGAAATGTTTATGGAACTGAAAATTTGTCACTTAATGCATTAGGAGTACAAAGTTAGGTCAAATTTCCTCTTAAAATTCATATCCAGTGAATCTACTATCCTGCTTTCTCTTGTCAGAGTCCCTCTCCTAAGTTAGTTCAAGGTCTCCAAATATATTTATTGAGTCCAAAGGAAAGAATGTGCTATTATAACTTCTATGAAAAAGATCTGTAAAATCTATTCACCTCACCAAAGGGCCTGTTCTCTCTAGCTGTTACTGTGATATAGAGTTACTTCTGAAATTATGAAGTCCAAAATCAGAGTATTGACCGTCACTGGAATCACCACGACAAACAAGGAACACAGTTGTTGCTGAGTTAGCAAGTTTTTTGTGTGTGTGCCAGGAGAGAAGATACTTTTTTCCTCTTCGGTGACATTAGAGTATGTTTGCTTCTCACCAAAGTAGAAATGGGTTCCCAAATGTCACAGTTCCTAGTGACTAGCTCATTCAGTACATATGCCTAGCTATTTGTTCCAAGGCACACCATAGCATCTGTGTTAGGAGAGGCTCCAGCATCAACCAATTTTTGCCTAACTAGCCCTTCCTTATAATATTCTAGATTTCAAGGTTATATCCAAAGTATCATGTATTTTTTTCAAGTGGATTTTCTCTTTCCTATGATTTTGTTTCAAGTGGGTTCCAATAACATTAAACATCCTAGGGGAAATGTTCTTTTAGAAAGCTTCACAGATCTACTTAAGGTTTTAGAACAGCTCACTTTGTGGGAGAACAATGCTGCTTATTTTCACTAACCACCTGTATTTTGGGCACATATATCCAAAATAAACCTGTTATATTTCTTGGTTGGATGCTTGCTACTTTATATTGTAAACAGAGGTATCATTCATTTTTCTCTCCCCAAACCAAGGTTCTCTGTCAGGAAACTGATATCTTCACCAGAAAACTACTAGCTGATTATACAGGATATTTTTCTATTTTAAAAATTGTAGTTTGCCTCCCTGGGCACATTGGTACAGAAGCATACAAAATGGAAATAATTCAAAGTCCAAAAATTACTAAATAAACTGGTTGATATACCTTTTCAAGTGGATATTATGTTGGCATTAAAATCAAGGTTACATGAGGATCATTAGTGGCATTAAACTATTATGAATTACTAAGTGATAGAAGTAGAGGCAAGTCACAAATTTGTGTGCATGTGTGTGTTCCACTCTGTATTTTTGGAAGGACATACAGCACATTACTAGAAAGTCTTAGGTGATCAAATGCACATGTAATGTCCAGAGAATAGCATAATGCAGTCTTTTGCCTCTCACCTCAAGTCACCATTAGGTCCATTATGAGTCCATTTGGATACAGATCAAAAAGTCTCTTCAGTCTGGGGCCTTTCTCTTCTCTCTGTCCTTTAATGTGCCTTTGTCTTTATTTTCAGCTATTCCCCCAGGGTTAGACTTTTTATTCTTGGCTCTGGCCCTTAGATACCATTTAGTTTATTTATCCTAAAAGCTAGTGTGTGTGTGTGTGTGTGTGTGTGTGTGTGTGTGTGTGTGTGTGTGTGTGTGTGAGTGTGTATAACATCTCAATCCTACCTCATGGCTAAGTATCCATAAAACAAGCATTTCAAAGACTAAGATGGTCAGCCTCTTAAGAATGGAATGGTTCTGTTTGTCTCACTTCTATTTTGCTAGTGTAGTCTGGGTCCCTGATAGTGTGGCCACTTCCTTTTCTCCAAAAATGAGTGGGACAAGAAGGGAACTCTATCAAATCTAGGAAGGTTGGACCAGAAAGAATCTTATCAAAAGATTTGTGAAACTTAGAGGACAAATTATATTTAATTTTTTCTCTAATTTTCAAAATGTATTTGTGGGTTATATTACTTTTGCATTAAAAATATGTGATAGGAAATTATGAAAGCTGAAGAATGAAAAGCCTTCCCATTTTATTGATAAGGAGGTTGAATTCCAGGTCATTGTCATTTAAATGAGGTGTCCAAGGAAAAATCAGCTGTGATTGGCAGGATGAGGACCAACATCTACATTTCCCAGGGTGGAAACCTGTGGCAAGCAGGTAAGCATTGATGACAATCCTAAATTCTTAAAAGAGTGCCACCATTTTCTTTTTTTTTTGCGGTACTGGGGACTGAATTCAGGGGCGTTCTACCGCCAAGCTATACCCCAGCCCTATTTTTTATTCTTTATTTTGAAACCGAGTCTCACTAAGTTGCGGAGTGCCTCACTAGGCAGCTGAGGCTGGCCGCGAACCCGGATCCTCCAGTCTCAGCCTCCCGAATGCTGGGATTACAAGTGTGCGCCACCACGCCCGGCTGAGTGCCACCATTTTCTAGCTCTATTACATAGAGAAGTCCTTCCCCTCACATTGTGCCTCAGTTTCCTCATTTATAAAATGAGAATAGCTGGTTGGGTTGGGGTTTCTTTGATTAGAACATGGTACCTAGGATAGCACATGTAAAGTATCTAGAGCAAATGCTGTTCCATAATGGGTAATCAATACATGCCATTTCCATTTCTTCTCAGTTTTTCTGATTCCTGGTGCAGATCCTTGCCAGTATATCAGCCGGCATCTTCCCTTGAGTTATTACAATATTATGCTTTATTATGCTTATATAAAATGCCTTCTGCTATAGACTGAATTGTGTCTCCCCCAAATTCCTTTGTGGGAACCATTCCAGCCTCCATTCCCTCAGAATGTGACATTAGAGATAGAACCTTTAGAAAGGTGATGAAGTTCAAATGGAGCCATTGGTGTGGTCCTGAGTTCAAACTGGCTGGTGTCCTTATAAGAAGATGAAGAGAATCCAAGGATGAGCGTGCACAGAGAAAAGGCCATGTGAGGACACAGTGAGAAGGCGACCATCTGCTAGCCAAGGAGAGTCCTAGGGAGAAACCAACTCTGCTAGCACTCTGATCTTGAATTTCAAGTCTCCAGAATTTTGAAAAAAAAATGTTTGTTGTTTAAGTCATTCAAATGGCATGATTTTGTTATGGCAGCCCATGTAAACCAATATAATTTTCATCTTTAAATAGAAGTTAACTTGCTGGAGGGAAATCACCGTATCATATCTGTTTGTCATGATAACAGATGATCAATAATTTCTTGATGAATATTGTGGCTTTTTTAAGGTGAGAAACTTTGCTTTATATTTCTTTTAGATCTCCCATGGTGGCCTAGCTGAGGTTACTGACAACCATAATGTGATAATGAGGATTATGTATTTTTTTCTTTTGCAAATAGTGACTAGAGTTGTCCTTTTTATGAAGTCATAGGAGTAAATGCAATTAGAGCTGAAAAGATTATTCCTTATTGCCTGTCCAGACATAGGAAGAGAGAATTAAATCTTCAAATGTAATTTCTAAAATTAAGATTAATGACCAGTAATATATGATTCCCTCATATTCTTATGACCTCATGTTGCTTGAGACTAACTGTGGGGGCTTCTCACTATCTTTGTATTAATGAATATGATTGAGTTATTTTAAATGTAGTCAGGATACAAGATTAACGTGTCTGTGTTGGAAGTTTGCCTTGTAGTTTTCAGAGGACTAAAACCAGGCAATCATAAAATAAAAAGTCAAAGAATTATTTTTTACAGTTTTAAAAATTGCATTTGATTTTCATTTTCTGAATTATAGGAAATGTGGGAGAAAATGAGTTATCTTAATTAATTTATGGAAGGGACATCAAGAGATGAAAAAATTCTGCAGGGTTTCAACATTTGCCAAGTCTAAAAGCTGAAAGGCAAATTTAATGATAAATGAGAAATGCTCTGAACAGTAGGATATCAAGTTTATTACTGGGAAAAATGCAGAAACATGTTTAAGGAAATGAGAAGGCTACTTCTTTTTGAACAGGCATGGTCTTTACACATTCTCTCAGCAATTCATGTGCGTATACATGCAAACACACAAGGAATATTTTTCAAATGTCTCATTATCACAATTTGCTGAATAATTTTCAAATGTTAATTAAAACCTCTGGGCCTTAATTTGCACATCTATAAATAAAAGGTATTAGAGTAGATAATCTCCAACATATCTTCAAATTCTAGCATTCTATGCTTCTACTATATCTGGAGCTATGAAAAAAAAATGTGGGCAAACATGATATCATTTAGGGAAGCTATTGGCTATGGTGGTTCGGCTAGCCTCCAAAAGCTCACTTCTGCAGAGGTGGCTGCAATTGGCTTGGGAATCCAAACCCTGGGGCCTATACTTCAAGATGATAGGGACTCTACTTATTGCTGGAACTCTAAGACTAGATAAGTGAGTGAATACTGCAGAAAACATTGAATATATTTGTTTAATGAAGGAACAGATTCAATATTTCCAGTGCTATTGTGGATCTGTGTGACTTATTATGGTATAACCTATCAATATTTTTCAGTCATGTTGATGTATGTATACTCAATTTTTTTTATTAGAGAAGTAGAAAAACACAATCACATTGCTACTAAATGAAGCAGAATAATCTGAACAATAACAACATCTTAAAGAACGTTTTTCCCATAGAGAAAACCAGTAAGCTTTGCCTTATTTTTTCTTTCCATCCCTCTTTCTTCTTTTCTCTACTTTAATTTTTATCAGAATCCACTGCCTTTAGTGAAAATATTTTCTGAACATAAACTTCACCACAGAGAGAAACTATCTGTGTTTTTCATAGACCTAGGGCATTGCCTTGCAATAATGACAGGGAAAAGTATTTGTTGAATGAATGAGTGAATGAATGAATAAATGCTGAAATTTATAGCCATTGAAATATCAAATTATGATTGTGTAGGTACATCATGTGCTTTAGGGTGTCCCTCTGCCCCATGAATCCACTACAATTAAATCAATTTCTTTGCTTATCGAGGATCTCTCTTTTTCATCTAGAGACCCTCCTATGCCCCGTCTTCTCCCTAGCATCCACATATTAGGGAGAACATATGCTTCTTAACTCTTTGTGACTGACTAATCTCACTCAACATAATGTTTTCCAGTTGCATCCATTTTCCTGCAAAGAACATGATTTTATTCTTCTTTATGGCTGAGTAAAATTCCATTGTGTATGAATCGGGGAAGGGGTCAAATGAGAATTGTGTGCAAATATGTTGTTAACAATTTGTACTTAACAAAGATGTATGCTATATTGCACTAGTTACTACAATAAAAAATTAAAAAAAAGAATTATCAAATCATATTTGGCTCACTTTTCATTAGTCATGGGGAAAGACCCTAGAAAGAATGGAGTGATGTATACATGTATGTGTATTTATAATGCATCAAGAAAAACATTTACATTTTATCCAAAAATAAAAGCTCTGCATGTCTGATTATTTTTTGGTCAAATTTAAAGAAAGATGCTTATGAGAAAAAGAAGAACAATTAAAATGTTTTAATTTCCAGCTATTCTTTAAAAAAGATTGGTTAGTTTTAACAGAGAGAATATTCCAAACATTAGCCATATAAGAAGTAAGGATTGGAGACAATAGAATCATCCTCAAGTATGGTTTGCCTCAGGTACAGCTTCTAGCAATTTGCTTGGTTTTGCCCGTCCCCATCAGGTAATTATCACAACATTTCTCTGCATGTCTCAGTTCAATGTATACTTTCTATGACTTAGGAGCCTGAGGTAGCTGAAAAGCTTTGTGATAACAATCATCAGAATGAGAACTATCTCAGCATTCTGACTCAATAGAGATAATCAGCTGCCTAATAAGTCTCTTTCTCTACCCTTGCCCTTGTGAAAAATAGAGGCTACAGTCTTTCATTAGGAGTCTATGTGCCTTGCTTCTCACCTTTACTTGGTCTGAAAATCAAAAGCCATTCTGTCAGATTTCACCCATGCAGTTCTCATCCTTACGTATGCCTTCAACTGTTAGCTCTACATAGATAGCTCCCCAAATCTGTACTTCAAGTCACAGCTACTTCAGCCCTTGTCACTGTCTTCCATCCCAACTTAGCAATATTTATTTTTGAATTTTACTTATTTTGTTCTGTATAGGTGCATATTTTCAGAGAGTCAAAATTATATCCCATATTTCATTTTGATTATTTTTCTCAAAAAGTAAGTTAAACTCTATGAAATAGACTTCTACATTTTTTCTTCTTAGGATATATGTTGCAGTGGACTGAGTTTCTTCCTTCTTTCCCTTCTTTCCTTCCTTGGAATGTCTGAGCAATTTGCTGGCTTCTTTTTATTTCCTAAATAAAAGCACTGAGTTAAGTGCAAAATGTACATCACTTTAATGTTGAGAGCACAGAGTCAGCTTTAAGAGATTTATTCTCTCCTGAAATTTGACTCTGAAAATAACTTATGCTAACACCAGGAAATTTCATCCACATCCTTATAATCATATGGCTCCCACCATCAGGTTTAAGACAGAGAATTATTGCAATTGAAAAAAATACTTAGAGAATATCAAAAGGTAGCTCTTTACTAAGACTTTTTCATCATACATTTAAAGTTCATATCTAAAGAACATATTTTTGATCAAGTATATCTAGGCATTATTTATGTATTTCAGTGATTCTTAAATATTTATATGTGTCTCAGAAACCCTTAACTTTTAGAAGCTATAACTTAGTCATTCTGGTTTTATACTAAGGTTTAATGAGATATCTCCCTGACTTACTCAAATTTCAGTTTCGAAATGAAGTTGAAAAATGTATGATATTTCATGTCCACTCATTTATCTATGTTATAAAGCGTTTGAAAGATATATGGTCCATGGTGCTAGAACTTTACTTCTGTGAGGGATAATGTCCTTCCAGACAGGCCTCTCTCATTTACAAGGTGCTTGTCTCTGCCACAGCTATCAACACTGTTGCCCTGGTAGTGACAGTGGCAAAGGAGGGACATAACTTGTCTTCCTACCCTAGATATTCTGGACACACATTTCTATAGCCAGAGACAGGAGATTGTTTCTGTCACCATTTCTCTACTGGGTTTATTTTTGCCTAATTGTCCTGTTCCTTTACTCCACTGCAGTTGATTACCTGTTCTATTTCTTTTGAGTATGTGTCCCTCTGGCATTGCTCCATGAGTTGCTTTCTTCTCATCTATGTAAAAGTGATTCCCTCTTGCCATGTAATTTGACCACAGTCACCACCAGAAACTTA
>PVLC010045963.1:0-11602 GCA_004027655.1 Graphiurus murinus | reverse complement strand
AAAAAAAAAAAAAAAAAAAAAAAAAAAAAAAGCAGCTGGGCGTGGGTGGTGGCGCATGCTTGTAATCCGAGTACTTGGGAGGCTGAGTCAAGAGGATTGCAGGTTCTCGACCAGCCTCAGCAATGTAGTGAGGCCCTCTGCAATTTAGTGAGGCCCCATTTCAAAATAAGGAATAAAATAGGTTGGGGGTATAGTTTGGAGGCAGAATGCCCCTCCTGGGTTCAATCCTCAGTACCAAAAAAAAGAACAAAAGGAGAGAGAGAGATCAAATCACAGTCTGAAAAAATATTTTGCAAAACAACACATATCTGATCAAGGAACTGTAAGCAGAATACAAACAGACTCCTCAAAAGTCAATAATAAGAACACAAGCAACCCAACCAAAAATGCAAGAAATATTCAAACAAACACTTTGCCAAAGAAGATGAACAAACAAGCATATGAAAAGATGCTCAACCTCATTACTCATTAAGCAAATGCATGTTAAACCACAGAGAAATACCACATTGTCTCTATTGGAATGACTCATATTAAAAAGACTGACAATGAGCTGGGTGTGGTGGCTCAAGCTTGTAATCCCAGTACTTGGGAGGCTGAGACAAGGAGGATCACAGGTTCGAAGACAGCCTCAGCAAGTAGTGAGACTCTCATTAACCTAGCGAGACCCCGTTTTAAAATAAAAATAAAAGCTGGGCATGGAGCCGGGCGTGGTGGCGCACGCTTGTAATCCCAGCATTCGGGAGGCTGAGACCGGAGGATCTGGGTTCGCGGCCAGCCTCAGCTACCTAGTGAGGCACTCCGAAACTTAGTGAGACTCGGTTTCAAAATAAAGAATAAAAAATAGGGCTGGGGGTGTAGCTCGTAGGTAGAATGCCCCTGGGTGGCACACACTTGTAATCCCAGTATTTGGGAGGTTGAGGCAGGAGGATCACAGGTTCACGGCCAGCCTCAGCTACTTAGTGAGGCTCTCTGCAACTTAGTGAGACCTTGTTTCAAAATAAAGAATAAAAAATGAGGCTGGGGGTGTAGCTCAGAGGTAGAACGCCCCTGAGTTCAATCCCCAGTACTGTAAAAACAAAACAAAACAAACCCAAAAAAACCAAAACCAAACCAAACAAAAAAACCTCAACAACAACAATAAAATAAAAATAAAAAATAGGGCTGGGGGTATAGCTCAGAGGTAGAATGCTCCTGGGCTCAATCCTCTATACTACCAAAAAAAAAAAAAAAAATTACAATGTCAAGAGAAATGAAAATTGATAAACATACAAATACTATACATAAATGTTCATCACTTCTCGCCATTTGGCTAAGATCAAGTATAAATATTCAAAGTAGTTTTGTTTGTAATAGCCCCAAACCAGAAACTCAAATGGCCACCAATAGGCAAATATATAAATTGTATTGAAACAGTGGAATGATGAACAATTGATATATGCATCAATATAGATGAATTTCAATATAATTATGCTGAATGAAAGAGGACATACCAAAAAAAAAAAAAAAAAAACCCAAACCCATGCAATTTGATACTACTTATATAGAGCTTTAGAAAATGCAAAATATTTTATACTGACAAGTGGTGGCTTGGAGAGAGAGGCTGGGAATGGCAGAAAGGACCTAAGGGGCTTGAGGAAAGGTTGTGGAGATTATGCTAATTGTCATGATTCCATATGGTAATGGTTTCGTGAGTATACATTCTTCAAAACATATCAAACTAGCTGGGCGTGGTGGCACACACCTGTAATCCCAGTACTTGGGAGGCTGAGACAGGAAGATGGCAAGTTCGAGACCACTTTCAGCAACTTAGCAAGACTCTCATCAACTTAAAGAGACCTTGTTTCAAAATAAAAAATAAAAAAGGGCTGGGGGTATAGCTTGGAGGTAGAATGCCCTTGGGTTGAATCTCCAGTAACACACACACACACACACACACACACACACACACACACACACTAACTTATCAAACTGAATTCTTTGAATAGGCACAATTTACTGTTTGTCAATTATACCTCAATAAAGCAGTTCGTTTTTTTTTTTTTTTTTTTTTTTGGTACTGGGGATTGAACCCAGGGACATTCTATCTCTGACCTACACCCTCAGCCCTATTTTTTATTCTTTATTTTGAAACAGGGTCTCACTAAGTTGCAGAGGGTTTCACTAAGTAGCTAAGGCTGGCTGTGAACCTGTGATACTCTGGTCTCAGCCTCCCAAGGACTGGGATTATAAGCATGCCACCATGCCCAGCAAATGTTAAAAATTAATTTAAAAATGGTCACAGTGGCTTGCTTTTCCTTTCTCTCTGCTTCCTGGCTGCCATAAGCAGAGCATTTCTCTTCTGCTATGATGTTTTGCCTTGCCTCAGGTCCAAAGCAATGGACCCAACCAACCAAGAACGGAAACCTTGGAAACCATCAGCACAAATAAATCTTTTTTGTAAAAAAAAGTCATAGTGTATTAAGAATCTTTTACTCTGAGCCGAGTGTGGTGGTGCACGCTTGTAACCCCAGTACTTGGGAAGCTGAGACAGGAAGATTGCAGGTTCGCAGCAGCTTCAGCTACTTAATGAGGCCCTGGGTTCCATCCCCAGTACCCTCCCCGTCAACACACACACACACACACACACACACACACACACACACACACACACAAAGAAGAATGACCAGGCTTCAAGGACTAAACTAGTTTTCTCCTCTTTGGAGATAGTCTTCATCTTTTTCCTTACAGAGATAAACTTCTTCAATCAGTACACTTCAACAATTGGCTGAAAGGAAGAACAAATTTTTAGTAAAGGCAGAAGGGAAATAAATGAAAGATAAGAAAACAGAAAACTCCATTCGAAAAACTCCCCCCTGTTGCTTTGTTGATTTTCATTGTTGATCTCTGACCTCAGTCTGACTAAAATACTATTAAGGGTTAATAACTTCACTAGTGGAAACCAAATGATGGGGAAAATGGAGCTGTGTCAGAAAAGAAATGTGGCTGTAGACTTCAGTCCCATTGCAGCTATTCTTCATGTGCAAGTGTGCACATTTTCAGATATTTCAGCAGTCATAGCCCTTTGGGCATGGGGGAGTAGATGTAGATAATTTTTACTTTTCATAATTAATTTAAATAGTATCTAGTTTCAAATAGGAAATTGAAAGTTAGAAATTTGAGCAATTAGCCGGGCATGGTGGCCCACACTTGTAATCCCAGTATTTGGGAGGCTGAGATAGGAGAATCCGGGTTCACAGCCAGCCTCAGCTACTTAGTGAGGCCCTCTGCAACTTAGTGAGACCCTGTTTCAAAATAAAGAATAAAAAATAGGGCTGGGGGTGTAGCTCAGAGGTAGAATGCCCCTGAATTCAATCCCCAGTACCACAAAAAAAAAAAGGAAAGAAAGAGAAAGAAGGAAAGAAATTCGAACAATTAAGGAAATCTTACAAGTCACTAGAGGAAAAATAGAGACACCAATGAAAACTGAATCATCCTAGTAAGTATCTAGGAAACAAGGAAAAAGAAGTGAAACATCAGGAATACACAGGAAGCAGAGAACATGAAATAAGATAACATGAATAAGATCAAGAGTAAGTTATCGCTAGGCATGGTGGCTCACACTTGTAATCCCAGTACTTGGAAGGCTGAGATGGGAGGATCACAGGTTCACAGCCAGCCTCAGCAACTTATTGAGACCCTGTTTCAAAAAAAAAAAAAAAAAAAAAAACTAGGGCTGGGATGGGAGGGTATCTCAGAGGTAGAATGCCCCTGGGTTCAATCCCCAGTACCCCCCCCCACACACACAAAAGAGTAAGTTATCAGGCTGGGTATGATGACACATACCTGTAATCCCAGTACTTGGGAGGCTGAGGCAGGAGGATTGCAGGTTTGAGGTCAGCCTCAGTAACTTAGCAAGGCCCTCAGCAACTTATCAAGACCCTGTTTGAAAATAAAATAGGGCTGAAGGTGTAACTCAGAGGTAGAATGTTCCTGGGATCAATCCCCAGTACCACACACACATACAAAGGAGTAAGTTATCATAAACTGGGCATTGTGGCACATGCCTATAATTCCAGTACTTGGGAGGCTGAAACAGGAGGATTGCAGGTTCAAGGCCAGCCTCAGCAACTGAGTGAGGCCTTCAGGAACTTAGTGAGACTCTGTTTCAAAATAAAAATTAAAAAGGGCTGGGAGTGTAGCTCGGAGGTAGAAGGCCTCTGGGTTCAATCCCAGTACCAAAAAGATAAAAACCGAAAGAGAGTAAGTTCTCATAATAAACCTAGTAGGTTAAAATTCTTTCAAGAGACTTTTATGTGAGACAAAGAAAATAAAATTAAGCTCTAAGCTGTTTATCAAAGACACACATCAAAACAGCCAAAGGTGAAAAATAAAAATTGGGCAAAGCTCTATCTAGCCAATTCTGGCAAAAAAGAGAAAGCACTATGGAAATTTTAATAATAGGCCAAGTAGAATTCAAGACAGCAAACATTTAATAAGACAAAGATGGATATTTTATACATATAATGAATAATTCATGAGCCTCTATGTACTCCCAATAGTAGCAAACTACAGAAGGAAGAACAGGTAGAAGCACAAGTGAACAACAGTAGAAAAGGCAGGCAAGGTCCTGCCCCGTGAGAGCGTTTCCACCCAAACTGACAGAACAAACTCTTCTCCTTTATGCTTCGAGAACACTCTATTATGGCTTTTATAATGATGGGTAATTTCCATTTTGCCAGAAATTTATGCACACCGATGTATTTACTGTCCCAGGGGCTTATATTTTAAAGTACTTATATCATTTTTAATTGTGGCTTAAAGATTCTTTCTTTAATTAAAGAGCTTTTCCCACGTTAGTGAGCTGGGGAGAGGCGGGGTCAGAACACGGCTTGTCCTGCAAATTCACCTGCTTCAGTCTTATTAGTGTGCCAAGTCAGGCGAGATCAAAAAGGAGAGCAAAGTACATGGGCTGGGCCCCTTTGCTCCTCATCCCACTCCCATTTCTTGGCAGCAAGAATAATGAGGCGCCGTGAGGTAGCAAAAAATCCAGTAGAGTAGAAGTAACTATTCTAGCCCGGTCCAGCTTTAACCGGTTTTCTATCGGTCTGTTCTTTCATCACCTGGAAAATGACAGTAGCCAAGAATCCAAAACCCATACCTATTGTGCCTTGTTGCTCTCTTTTTATGATCACAGAAACTCATAGATTTTTTTTTAACATTTTACTTTGAAATAACTACAGAATTATATAGGAAGTGGCAAAAATAATACAAAGTATCCCATGAGCCAGGCATGGTGGTGCACGCCTGTAATCCCAGTACTTGGGAGGCTGAGACAAGAGGCTCACAGATTCAAGACAAGCTTCAGCAATTTAGAGAGGTTCACAGCAGCCACTGGGACCCTGTTTCCAAACAAAAACTAAAAGTGCTGAGGAAAGCCGGGAGTGGTGGCACACGCAGTAATCCCAGGCTGGCTGCAAACCCCAGACCGGAGGATCGGGGTTTGCGGACAGCCTCAGCTACTTAGTGAGACCCCGTTTCAAAATAAAGAATAAAAAATAGGGCTGGGGCTGTAGCTCGGAGGTAGAATGCCCTGGGTTCAACCCCCAGTGCCGCACAAAAAATAAATAAATAAAAATAAAAAATAAAATAAAAGTGCTGAGGGTTTAGCTCGGAGGTAGAATGCCCCTGGGTTTCATTCCTAGTACCAAAACCCAAACCAAACCAAAGTGTGCACTGTGCCCTCCCCCTATTTCCTGCAATGATGATATCTTATATAGCCATGGTATAATATCAAAACCAAGACTCTGACACTGGTAAATGACTGCTAGCTATATGACAGCCATTTAAGTTTTGCCATGTTTGATCTGCAGTCGTTTGTGTAGATCTGTATGTGAGTGCGTATTTCATTACGTGTAGATTTGTGTACTCGCCACCACAATCTAGATAGAGAACTGTGCCGTCCCCACTAAAGAATACTCTCCAGCTCCTTCTTTGTATTTGCATCCAGTCCCCATTCTAGCCTCCTGTTCTCGTTGCCTGGCAACCACTAATTTGTTCTCCACCTCTATCGTTTTGTTATTTCAAGCATATTATATGGATGGAATCATACAGTGTACAACCTTTTGAGATTGACTTTCTTTCACTGACAATAACGCCCTCGAGGCCCATGCAAGTCATTGCAAATATCAATAATTCATCTATTCCTAAATAGTATTCCCTTCTATAGATGTACCAGAATTTGTTCAACATTCATCCACTTAGGTTATTTTTTGTGGTGCTATGGATTGAACCCAGGGGCATTCTACCACTGAGCTACACCCTCCAGCCCTTTAATTTTTTTTTTTTTTTTAATTTCGAAACAGTCTTGCTAAGTTATTGTGTGCTGCCTTTAAACCTGTGATCTTCCTGTCTCAGCCTCCCAAGTACTGGTATTACAGGCGTGCATCACCATGACTGGCTTATTTCTAGTATTTTGCTATTACAAATAAAGCTGCTGAGCTGGGCGTGGTGGCACATGCTTGTAATCCCAGCATTTGGGAGGCTGAGACTGGAGGATCCGGGTTCGAGGCCAGCCTCAGCTATCTAGTGAGGCACTCCGAAACTTAGTGAGATCCAGTTTCAAAATAAAGAATAAAAAATAGGCTGGGGATATAGCTCAGAGGTAGAATGCCCCTGGGTTCAATCCCCAGTGCTGAAAACAAAACAAAACAAAACAAACAAACAAACTGCTATGAACATTCATGCACAGGTTTTTTTTTTTTTTTTCTGGACATAAATTTTCATTTCCTCAGGATAAATGCTCAACAGTAGAAATAGTGGTGTGGTTAGAGCATGTTTAGCTTTGAAAGAACTACTAAACTATTTTTCAGAGTGGCTGTGCCACGTTATGTTTCTATTAGCAATGTATGAGTGCTACCTCCTCACTAGCATTTTTTTTATTTTTAATTTTTATTCTTATTTAATTTTTTTATTAATTGATGCATTGTAATCATACATCTTTGTTAGGTACAAGCTAATGCACACGTTTCTCATTTAACCCTTCCCCAATTCCCACCCCATTCCCACACCCTCCCTCCTTCTCAAGTTCAGTTTAGTGATTGACCTTGATATATTTGTGAAAGTACATTGTGTGTATTAGGGTGCCCCCTCCCCCTCACTAGCATTTAATATTGTTACTATTTTCCATTTGAGCTATTCTAATAAGTGAGTGGTGATATTTCATTGTGGTTTTAATTTGGCTAAAAATACTGAACATTTTTATGTGCTTATTTGCCATCTGTATATCCTCTGCAGGGAAATTTCTGTAGACTTTCTTTTTTTTTTTTTCTTTGCAGTACTAGGGATTGAACCCAGACCCAGGGTCATTCTACCTCCAAACTACACCCTCAGCCCTATTTTTTTTTTTTTTTTTTTGTGGTACTGGGGATGGAACCCAGGGGCATTCTACCTCTGAGCTACACCCCCAGCCCTATTTTTTATTCTTTATTATGAAACAGGGTCTCATTAAGTTGCAGAGGGCCTCACTAAGTAGCTGAGGCTGGCTGCGAACCCAGATCCTCCAGTCTCAGCCTCCCAAGTACCAGGATTATAAGCATGTGTCACCACACCTGGCTAGATTTTCTAATTTTTTTTTTTTTTTTGCAGTACTGGGGATTGAACCCAGGGGCATTCTACCTCCGAGATATACCCCCAGTCCTATTTTTTATTCTTTATTTTGAAACAGGGTCTCACTAAGTTGCGGAGGGCCTCAGTAGGTAGCTGAGGCTGGCCGTGAACCCGGATCCTCCAGTCTCAGCCTGCCAAATGCTGGGATTACAAGCGTGTGCCACCATGCCCGGTGATTTTCTAATTAAAAAAAAATTCTACTGTTGAATTTTGAAAGTGTGTGTGTGTGTGCGTGTGTGTGCGCGCTCACGTTAAACCCAGGAGCATTCTACCTCTGAGCTAACGTCCTAGTCCTTTTTGTTTTTTTTATTTTGTCTCACTAAGTTGCTGAAACTGGCCTAGAACCTGCAATCCTACTGTCTCAGCCTCTCAAGTACTTGGATTATAGGTGTACACCACTGTGCCCAGCATTTGGAGTTCGTTATATATTCAAGATCCAAGTCCTTTGTTGGGTGTGTGGTTTGCAAATATTTCCTCCTAGCATGTAGCTTGTCCTATAATCATCTTAAACAGGATCTTTCATAATATGATAATCAATTCCATAAAGCACAATTTATTAACTTTTATGGATTGTTCTTTTAGTGTCATGTCAAAGAACCCTGTCTAGCTCTAGTTGCTGAAGATTTTCTCTTATACTTTCTTCTAAAAGTTTTAGCTTTACAAAATCTGTAATTTTTTTTTTTTTTTTTTTTTTTGGTGCTGGGGATTGAACCCAGGAGCATTCTATCTCTAAGCTACACACTCAGCACTTTTTATTTTTATTTATTTATTTTTTTGTGATGCTGGGAATTGAACCCAGGGACATTCTACCTCTGAGTTATACCTCACCCCTATTTTTAACTTGTTATTTGGAAACAGAGTATTGCTAAATTGCTGAGAGCCTCACTAAATTTCTTAGGTTGACCTTGAAACCTTGAACCTGTAATCCTACTGTCTCAGCATCCCAAGTACTGGGATCCAGGTGTATGTCACATGCCCAGCTTTGTTTTGTATTTTGAAACATGGTCTTGCTAAGTTGCTGAGAGTCTCCCTAAATAGCTGGGGCTGGCCTTGAGCCTATGATCCTCAATATCTCAGCCTTCCAAGTACTGGAATTACAGGTGTGTGCCACCACACCCCACCTACTTTTTTTTGTATGGGGTATTGAACCCAGGGATGTTCTACTTCTGAAGTACACCCCCAGCCGTTTTTTAAAATTTTTTATTTTGAAACAGGGTCTTGCTAAGTTGCTGAGAGTCTTGCTAAATTACTGAAGCTGGCCTTGAACCTGCGATGCTCCTGTCTCAGCCTCCAAAGTACTAGGATTACAGGTGTGTGCCATCATGCCCAGCCCTTGATCCACTTTTAATTAATTTGTGTGTCCAGTTCAGATAAGTTGTTTTTCCTTGGAGTACTGGGGATTGATGTTTTACTTTTTATTTTCATTTGGTTTTTGCCTAAGGTTGTCCATCTGGTCAATAACTTTTTTTTTTTTTAATGGAACTGGGGGATTGAACCTAGGGCATTCTACCTCTGAGTTATACTCCCAGCCCTATTTTATTTTTATTTGGAAACGGGGTCTTGCTAGGTTGATGAGAGTCTTACTACTTGCTGAGACTGTCCTCAAACTTGTGATCCTCCTGTCTCAGCCTCCCAAGTACTGGGATTACAGGCCTGTGCCACCATGCCTGGCTTCAAACACTATTGAAAAAACTATTCTTCCATTGAATTACTTTTGCTCCTTTGTAAAAAAAAATCTATTTAGTGGAGCCAGGTGTAGAGGTGCATGCCTATAATCCCAGTACTTGAAAGGCTGAAACAGGAGGATCACAGGTTTGAGGCCAGCCTCAGCAACTGAGCAAGGCCCTCTGCAATTTAGTGAGACTCTGTTTCAAAATAAAAAATAAAATAGGGCTGGGGGTATAGCTCAGAGGCAGAATGCCCCTGGGTTCAATCTCCAGTACCCCTCTCCCTCACAAATGTATTTAGTGTTATTTTCTTGGTCCATTTCTGGTTTCTATTTTTTTTTTTTTTTTTTTTGGTACTGGGGATTGAACTCAGGGGCATTCTACCTCCGAGCTATACCCCCAGCCCTATTTTTTATTCTTTATTTTGAAACAGGGTCTCACTAAGTTGTGGAGTGCCTCACTAGGTAGCTGAGGCTGGCCGCAAACCCTGATCCTCCGGTCTCAGCCTCCCAAATGCTGGGATTACAAGCATGTACCACCATGCTCGGCTCTATTTTGTTCTATTAATCTGTCTATTCTTCCTCCAATACCATAGTGTGTGTGTGTGTGTGTGTGTGTGTGTGTGGTGCTGGGGATGGAACCCAGAGCCCACATTGTCTTCATTACTGTAGCTACATAGTATACTGTCATTAAATCGAGTGATTATTCATTCTGCTTTTTCAAAATTGTTTTATCTATTTTTGTACCTCTGTTTTTCATATAACTTTTAGAATAAGCTTGTCTATATCTACAAAAAAAGTCCTGCTGGGATTCTGATAGAAATTGTGTTAAACCTGTATGTAGGCTTGGGGAGAATTGACATCTTTACTGTACTGAGTCGGCCAGTTTATAAATGCAGTATGTCTCTCCACTTATTTAGATTTCAGTGTGTGTGTGTGTGTGTGTGTGTGTGTGTGTGTGTGTGTGTGTTACCGGAGATTGAACCCAGGGGCATTCTATCTCCGAGCTACACCCCCAGCCCTATTTTTATTCTTTATTTTGAAACAGGGTCTCACTAAGTGGCAGAGGGCCTCACTAAGTAGTTGAGGCTGGCCTCGAACCCGGATCCTCCTGTCCCTGCCTCCCAAGTACTAGGATTACAAGCCTGCACTACGACGCCCGGCTTTATTTGTTTATTTATTTATTTATTTTGCGGCATTGGGGATTGAACTCAGGGGCATTCTACCTCCGAGCTATACCCCCAGCCCTATTTTTTTTATTCTTTATTTTGAAACCGAGTCTCACTAAGTTGCGGAGTACCTCACTAGGTAGCTGAGGCTGGCCGCGAACCCGGATCCTCTGATCTCAGCCTCCAGAATGCTGAGATTACAAGCGTGCGCCACCACGCCCGGCTCACGCCCGCTTTAGATCTTAATTTTTTTATTGGCATTTAAAAATTTTCCACACACAGATCCTGTATATGTGTTGTTAGACTTATACCTAGGTAATTTTTTTTTCTTAGTGATTTTAAAAGGTATTGTTTTAAGTTTTGGCAATGAAATTTCCACATGTTGATTGCTAGTATATAGAAATCTGATAGATTTTTGTGTACCCTGCAATCTTAGTGAACTCATTAGTTCTACAAGCCTTGTTGTAGATTCCTGAGGATTTTCTTTCTTTCTTTTTTTTTGTGGTACTGAGGATTGAACTCAGGGGCATTCTATCTCCGAGCTACACCCCCAGCCCTGTTTTTTATTCTTTATTTTGAAACCGGGTCTCACTAAGTTGCGGAGTGCCTCACTAGGTAGCTGAGGCTGGCCGCAAACCCTGATCCTCCGGTTTCAGCCTCCCAAAGGCTGGGATTACAAGCGTGCGCCACCACGCCCGACTCCCGGGGATTTTCTATGTAGATAATCATGTCACCTGCAAATAGGAATAGTTTCTTTTCTTTATTTCCAATATGTATGCATCTGATTTCCATTTCTTGCTTTATTGCAACCTTTAGGACTCTTAGCACTATGTTGAATATGTGATTGTGAGGGTGATTTCAGGGGGGTCTTTCACCCTTAAGTATGATGTTATATACAGGGTTAGATACATAAATAGCGAGCTGGGCGTGGTGGCGCACACTTGTAATCCCAGCATTTGGGAGGCTGAGACCGGAGGATCTGGGTTCATGGCCAAAAAAAAAAAAAGATACATAAATAGCTAGAGATCTAGATACTTTTTACCAATTTATTTATTTTTGGAACCTGGGGGCATTCTACCTCCAAGCTACAGCCCCAGCCCTATTTTTTTTTTTTTTTTTTTTT
>PVLC010045962.1:0-11629 GCA_004027655.1 Graphiurus murinus | reverse complement strand
AAAGTGCTGGCCCACTACTTCATTTGTTATGAGTTGTCACTATTATTGAAAATTTATAACTATATTGGATTAATTTTTAAAAGGGTAGATGTATAATTAGCATATGAGTATTGAGGTGAATGTGGAACATGCTTAAATTTGTTTTCCTTGTCAAACACCTGTTGGTGGCATTTTGATTACCTGAGAACTAAAGACCATTGTTTTAATTCTTAGTGTTTATTATATATTAATCTCCTCTAGCTCCGGCTTCAGTTAAAAATTTATATTGTAAATTTATTTATTGATATGGCACAATAATTTCTCTCTTAAGTAATAAACCATCTATTTTCTGGGTAGGAATAAAGCTACTTTTTTTTCTTTTTCTTTAGAACAGTAAACACCTTTATTACAGGAGTTAAGACAGGAGGAAGGAGGATTTATTTGCCTTTCTGGGTCTTGATTTTCCTCAGATAGAACTCCAGCTCCTTGCCCTCTAAGCCATAGCCATCTGCTCAGCTCCACTGTCCTGGTCTTTATGCAGTGCAGGCAAAAAGCTTGCCCTGCTGGAACTGCTCCTCCAGGAGACTCCTGATTTTGGCATTCTTTTTCCTTTCATCATATTTCTTTTGAATTTTCTTTGAACATTTTCTGTTTAAAATCTCTTCCTCCTCAGGAGTCAGCTTGGTGCCCTCCTTGCGGCCCAGGGCCAGCGGGTATTGGGACTCCTACCACTGACGGTAGGGGGTTCAGTCAATGAGCACCAAACAGTTCTTCGCTGTCGTCTTGGTGTGGACCAGCTTGTTGTTGGACACTTTGTAGACGACATCAATGATCCTTGTTTTGCGAGTACAACACTCAGAGCCCCAGGAGAAGTTGCCCACATCCAGTTTCAGGGCACGGTACTTCTTGTTACCTCCCCGCACTTGGACTGTGTGTATGCGGCTGGGGCCAATCTTAGTATTGTCGGCAGGGCATCCCAGCTCATACTTCTGCTTCTTGTGATAGGGCTTTCTCTTGTCCCCAGTTTTGCCGCGCTTGTGCCAGTTGTCCCGAGAGATACCTACAGGAGGGAACGGGGACACAGCTTATATCTGCAGCTCCGCCGCTCCAGACAAGCTACTTATTTTCTGAAGTGCCTAAATCATGTATAAAAGGGATCAATTAAACAATACAATCCATTCAAATAGATTTGAAATTGATGTATGGTACAGTTAGTTAATAATATAGATTTTTGTTTCATTATACTGGCATTAATAATAATAAGAATAAAAGGCTGTGGAAAATGATGCAAATAGTATAGGTCAACCCAAGAAACTTAAATGGAAGAAGACTTAATCTTGCAACAATAGGATGCACCTTTATTTTCAATAACATTAAAGAGAACTGAGCATGTTCTATGACCACGGTGAACAGTTAAGAGCAAGAGAGTTGTAACTTTGGAAGTGAATAATTATATAATCTGTAGGACAAGAAAAATTGGGCAGACTTAAAGAAATAATGTATTTTGAATAAACTACTGGCTTTGCATACTAGAACAAAATTTCTAATTAAAGTAACAGTATTTCAAAATACTAGAGAAGTAGATTCAACTAGTCTAGTATTTCAAAATACTATTATGTGCATATATTTATTGTATTTCAAATACCAAATGTTTATCATGAAGACAAAGGTATAATTATCCCACGGTTTTCTCTCCTTTTTATAAGAGGATGCTAGACATAATTTCTTTCTAGAAGTCCTTTGCACCTGTATTCCTTTACAAGATCTTTGCCAGCCCCCTCCCCAAAGTGTCTTATTACTTTTATTTTTATTGATTCTTGTGTTATTTTCCTGTCATCATAGTTGTTCTTCTCTTCATTATATCAAGCCACATAAGTGAGCTCAAGATGAGAGATATTCCTCAATGTATCAGACTTCAAACAAGTAAAGATTTAAATATTTTCCCTATAAATGGTCTGTTTTTTAGGCTACTGATTTATTATTTCACCAGAGTTCTAATGATTAAGCTGCTGAGATTATGGGATGTTTAGTAAGAATGCTGTAGGCTACTCACTTGTCTGCAAACTATGAAGTATGTTGAAACAATCAATCATCATGCCAGTATATGTATATAACTGATAGCCAGTGTACACTCCTGAGGCAATAGCACTGTTCAAGAAGTGAGCTATTATAGACCCAAATTGGCCACTTATTTTCTGGTGGTGGCAAGTCATTTAATTTCTGTAGGTCTCAGCTTTTCTATCTGGAAAATAAGAATAATAAAGTGTGCCTCATAGAGATATTATATCCACTTGGACACACACTCTGACACTCAATTTACAGCAGAATGGAATTAGATTTCAGCCAGGTTGCCCTTACTGAATGTGATTCAGAGATGTTTTGAAAGGTAAGGTTTCCTTCAATGGGCCTCACAGGGTGACATCACACACCTAATATTGCCATTCCTCTGAGAAGAGGTCTTTAGGTTTATAATAACAGAAATGTAATTATATTGATGTAACCATAACTCATTAGAGATCAACATGTAGAATTGGAAAGGCAGTTCATGATTTATATAAAACATTCTTTCTCAACCTGCAGAACATTTATCTCCAACATCCCATAACTAGTGTTAGTGTTCCCAGCAAGTCAAATAAGGATAAAATTACTCTAGTGAATGTGGAAAAATAGGTAAAGCATATGGAAAATTTTAAGGGATAATTTTTCCATGTCATGTAAAAACTCATGCCCCATGCATGACACAATTTATTTCCCATTTATACTAATGCTCTCCAGACTTCTGATTTCACTTAGGGAATAAGTGAAACTCTAACAAACATTTTATCAGGTATTTTTATCAGGTCCTTGCTTTTATGAAATGCATGAGGGAGTAAACATTAAGATAAGATCACATAAGCTTCCATAAAATTAAAATAATTAAGAGTATAGATGAAAGGATTATGGGTCCTTATGATTAAAAAGGCCAGAATTTAATATAGACACAGGACTCAAAGCAAGCCTGGTTGAGAAAGTGAGGCATGAATTGATATGTAAAAGCCTGCCTTTGGCTAAATCAAAATCAGATTCAGTAATGTTGACCACAGACTATTTTCAGATTCTACTGAAAAAATAGTTAAACTTCATGACTTTTCTTCCAGAAAATCATTCTTCTCAGTACTCCCCTGAAACCAGAATTATAAAATCATCAAAAAATAAATACGTCAATGCAATAAATAATCATGTATTAAGCATTTACCATAAACCTAGTCGGGGCATGGAATAGATAATCATAGATGAACAAAAGAGAATAAAACCTTTTTCTTCATGCAGCTAGCATTCTAGTCATTTGAATACCTGAGTTGAAACTCTGCAGGTAGTTATAGGATAATAGTGGTTTAGAATGTGGGCTCCTGGATTTAACTGTCTTTTTAATACCTAGTGTACTACAAAGTATCTGTGTGATCACTCAGTCTCTGTGTCTGAATTATTTCATATGTAGTATGTGAACAATGAAAGTACTTATCTCTTACATTTATGAGAGCTAAAACAAAGTATCTGATAAATCATCCATTATTCTGTAAGTATTGCCTGCATTTTGGCATATCCCTATTTTTCCCTAACAGAACACATACGGTCTATTTACATTTCTTGGCCTTGGTTTTCTCCTTTTAAAATGAGCAGTTAGCATAGCTTGCCACTACAATCTCTTCAGTCTATATATTATTTTAAATCTTTAAAATATCCCATGACTTTTTGTGGTCCTAGTTGGTTCCTAATAGCCAGGCTTTGCTTGATTTATTTTATTTTATTTTATTATTATTTTTTTATTTATTTTTTTTAGCCCTATTTTTTATTCTTTATTTTGAAACCGAGTCTCACTAAGTTGCGGAGTGCCTCACTAAGTAGCTGAGGCTGGCCGCGAACCCGGATCCTCTGGTCTCAGCCTCCCAAATGCTGGGATTACAGGCGTGCGCCACCACACCCGGCTGCTTGATTTATTTTAAAAAAAACTTTGAGGAAAGTCAAATGCAAAGTAACTACTTTTATGCTTGTTTTTTATTATGTTAATTGAAAACCTCAAGTTATTTCTTAGCTGAAATAAATTTCCCTATGTGTTTGGATAGACTTAACCTTTGTGTCTAGGGGTAATCAGCCAAGGCCACAACGTCAGCTAATAAGTTCTTATGGAGGAACAGGCTTCATTAAAGCAGAGAGAGAGAGAGAGAGAGAGAGAGAGAGAGAGAGAGAGACAGAGAGAGAGAGAGAGAGAGAGAAAGAGAGAGAGAGAGAGCAGGAATTTGAAAGAAGTCTTCTGAAGAAAGCAACAGAAAATTAATTTGGTAGGAATTAGAGGCCATAAACCCCTTTGTTTTGCTTTTGTCTTTTCTTTTGTTTTTTAGTATGTTTGCTGTTTTTTCCTTTACTTCATAATAAAATTGGGGGGCAGTTGTTTGACATTACCCTCTTGACAAGAGATGGTTCAGGAAAAAGACATCTAGAAATTGCTTTCCAAAAACATAAAAGTAAAAGCTAATTTACCACTGTCCTACTGAATCTCATGCCCCACTTGAAAAGATCAAGGTAGAGTTCATGATCAGAGGGAAGAAATGCTAAACAGATGTCAAGGAGATAGGAAGCAATTGCTTTATTGACTGATACTGATTTCAATATAATTTATTCCAACCATTGAAAATATTTTTTCTTCCTTAAACTGTGAAATGAGGTAAAACCCAAGTCCAATTTTAGATATTCAATGTAATCTATAAAAGACTTGTAGTTTATATAAAAATGATAGAGTATAAACAAACAAAAATAACAATAAAAACCCAAATACCTCCTTTAGAAACCAAAAAGTAATCATTTTAAATGCTCAAAATCATAGAAATATAACAGTTTTAAATTAGATAGAATAGAATTAAATTCATGTTAATTAAGTAACATCACCAAAGATACTTGATGAAGTTAAAATATATAATAAATATTAGCTATGGAAATGGAAAATTTTAGAACTCTGAGAAATAAATATTTAATACCACTACAATGTCGTAATACAGAAATAACATTCAAAGATCCATGAAGATAGATGGATAGATATCATACTAATAAAATTTTCTTTTCTTTTTTTTTTTGGTGGTACTGAGGATTGAACTCAGGGGCATTCTACCTCCAAGCTACATCCCCAGTCCTATATTTTTAATCTTTATTTTGAAACAGGGTCTCACTAAGTTGTGGAGGACCTCACTAAGTAGTTGAGGCTGGCCACAAACCTGTGATCCTCTGGTCTCAGCCTCCCACTTACTGGGATTAAAAGCGTGTGCCACCACACCTGACTGTAATAAAAATATTTTCTATTTTGAAATATGTTTATAAAATTATTGAAGCTAATTTAAAAGTATTAAACTATTTGAATGTGATTAATTGGACCAAAGTTTGTTTATAATTTACATAAATAACAAGAAACAAATTTTACTTGTTAGCCAAGCTTAATAAATGCAATTTAATTTAAAAATAGTGTAAGAATAAATAGATGAAAATTAGAGATGAATTTTATGTCCTATAAATTATATTTCTAAAAAATTTTATAGCATACAATCAGTTTTGAATTTCTTATAATGTCTCAAATTTCATTACAGGTTAGTTATCTAAGATATTTTAAAATAAGCTCTACTATTCAACTAGACCATGTCACTGAATTTATTTAATTTTTTAAATTTTTATTATGGAAGCCTATGTCTACATTAATCTTAATTCAAAATAATGCTTCCTAATTCTCAAAAGGAATCAAAATTCTCTAACTTAATATATATTCTATATTCTAAAAGCTTAAATATTTAATCATAAAAGCCATATAACTATATCAGAGCCATATGAGAAAATAAAGGGATTTTTTAATCTACTTCCAGTCTAATAATTTCTGGTATCTTTTTTGTTCTTTGTCTTTTTTATTTTTATTTTTTCTTATGCATTTTAAATATACTTTTAAAGTACCTTCAATAAGATGTCATGCTTTAAATATTAGATTACAATGCACCAATTAATAAAATAAATAAATAAACAAAAAATACTTTTCAAGTTGTTACATACATTTTAAATTTAAGCTCTGATGTACACTTATATTTACAAATTTAGATTTTATTACCATTTCTCCATTATTAAAGATTAGTGCTGGCATCTAAAATTTTGTTCCTATTAAGAACATAAGCAAATAAATAATTAGCATTAATACATTTTTCACATTTTGTATTTTTTGTGGATAAATTATCAGTTTTTAAATGTTTAGTAACAAGGCAAGTAGTTCATTTTTAAAATCAACTTTCTTCCTTTGTACTGAAAAATCGGCTAGGGTTTGGGTCTACATTATATTTAAAGAACATACCAATCTACATTAGAAAAAGTAAAATTCCATGTTAGAAAAAAAAAAAAAAAAAGGGTTCTCTAGTTTGTGCCACTATTAAGCTTTACAATCATTTTCCCCATGATAACACTAGGGTTATAGGTTATTGGGAAGGAGACCACAGAGGAAAAGTGCTGTTTTCACCATTGTGCATCTGAGGTGCATCCAATCAACATGATTTATGAATGCTGCCACTTACATTGATCATCTGGCTGAAGTATATTTGTCAGGCTTTCCCCTGAGAAAAGTTCTTTTTTGTTTTTCTTTTTCCTTTTCCATTCTGTTCTCTTTGGAGTTAAAAAGCTCTTCTCCTTATCCTCTAAGTACCTGTATTATTGTTTATTCAGAGTAAGTACTTATTTTCTTTCCTCATTTCATTCTATTGAGCTACCAAGGGACCAAGGGAGAGCTTTGGTTATCTCTGTACCCGGGTACCTGTCACAGAATGTGTTGTATAAGGAACTCAGTTAAATCTTTGATGCATAAAGGGATGTTTGTGTAACAAATTACAATTTTGTAATTCAAAATTTAAATAGTCAATAGAGCATGTTGAATAGTATCTTAAAATAGATTCTGCTATAATTTGACATATACTTTTAAATATAAGGCTTTATTTTCTATACCTTATCAAAAAATAGGGAACAGTGAAAGAAAAAAATATTCTCAATATTTTGAAGCAACAGAGTGATTTGTTCAAAAATATACAATCTCTCTCCATCTATATGTACATATATAAAAAAGAAAATCAGAGAAGTTTTTGTCAAATTGGAAGTGAAGGAGTTTCATAAAAATAATGTTTCTAGGGAAACTATTCATGAAAGCAAAATACATTAAAATTGATACTCCTCACCACAATTTCTTCCAAAAGTTAGGCATTTCCATTATATTAATAAAATAGATTTAAATATGTATTTATCAGCTGAGTAAAACTCTTTCTAATATTGCTATGTGAGACAAGAAATATTTAATCTAAAAGTTGTTTGTAGGTTTACCAGGAATTTTTTTTTCTGTGCATTTCTGTTTTTGATTAGAAAATTAGACTTTGAGGAATATCCATTTTCCCTCCCTCAGAAAAGAGAGTGGTAACTTTGCCTTTGAGATAAGTAGTCTTGAAGTGAGAAATGACATACCTCATACCCACAAATACAGATCAATTTCCTCAGAGATTCTTCTGTTTCACTTGACTTGAAATATGGCATTTTACATTTGTTTGAAGGCAGGCTCAGCCTGATAATGTTGGGGCTTATTATTGTGTGAACTTGGAAATTATCCTTCTGATACATAGTATAAATTCTCATTATCAAAAATATTTGTTCATTTCTCAAACGAAGATTAAAAAAAATTTATATCTAATAAATTAGGTTTTATGTTTGTTTTCTTACTGAGCCACTGAAACCTGTATAATATTTAAAGGTCCAAACATTTGAAGTCAGAAACTAGGGACTTTGCCATAGTAGAAATTAAATTAACTATAATAGTTGGCCACATAAAACTGCTTTCTCAGAATCTTACTTACCTTTACACCCTGCTTATCAAGGCTGTGGAATTTACTGCTGTTCAACAGCCTCATATTTCACAATAAATACAACACTGAATAAAGGCAAGGAACAAAGCCCATTATTATTGAAATTTCTGACCATAAAACACCTTATTGCTGAATAAATACTGGTCTCCTATGCATATTAAATATATAATAACTAAATATAAATAATAAATACTAGAATTCTTAGTATTGTTTCATAGCACTTGCTAGATGATATTTGAATTTTCAAATTAATTCTATCATAAGCATTTAGTTTGTTAAATCTTCCATATCTTTTAATACTTCCTCTGTGAAATAGCTTATGCTTTCTAAATACAAAGAAAAAATTTCTCCCATGGTTTAGAAAACCCTTCTTTTCTGTTTTGCTCATGAAGCAGAAAGGAGAAGTATATTAAATGTTCAGGAGCAAAGATTTTGAAATTTTACAGACCTTGGCCCGAATTCTCATTCCATCACTTATGGACTTTGAGAACTAATACAAATTATTTAACCTTACTGAGCCTCAATTTCTTCATCCATAAAATTGGAAAAAAATACTAACTCCATGGATTGTCAATGAAGATTAGATGAAAATATGCGTGGAAAGAACAGTGTTTAGCACATTGTCGTCACTAAGAACTAGCAAACATAGTTCATATATTCAGATTTTTTACAAGTTCCAAAGAGAATTTCTCATGCTACTCTATTTCCATAACCATAAATTCATCATTACTATTTTGTGCTTTGCTTTCCTGCTTTCACCAAGTCTATTTCTTTTCCCTTTAGAATCTTTAAAGCATAAAAAAATACACATAATGCTTTGTAAACAAAAGGAAGGAAGTGTTCTATGGTTAAATTTTTTGTAAAGCAAACCCCTTTTTCTTTACTAGTGGAATTATATATCTGATGCCATATGATGCATATATGCTTCAACATTTGTGTGTTTGTTTGTTACTGGGGATTGAACCCAGGAGCATTTGAACTCTGAGCTATGACCCCAGTCCTATTTTATTTTATTTATTTAATTAATTTATTTATTATTTATTTTTTGAGGTACTGGGGATTGAACCCAGGGGCATTCTACCTCTGAGCTACACCCCCAGGCCTATTTTTTTATTCTTTATTTTGAAATAGGCTCTCACTAAGTTGTGGAGTGCCTCACTAGGGAGCTGAGCCTGACTGAGACCCCGAATCTTCCGGTCTCAGCCTCCCAAATGCTGGGATTACAAGCGTGCGCCACCACGCCTGGCTTCCTATTTTATTTTTATTTTGAAACAGGGTTTCACTAAATTGCTGAAAGTTTGCTAAATTGCTGAGGCTGGCCTCAAACCTGCAATTATCCTGCCTCGGCCTCCCAAGTATGAGATTACACACCCAGTTCAGGCTTCAATATTAAGTACAAAATTCTAAAGTAAAATATAATTAGGGAAAAGTTGAAATAAATTTAAATAATGACAATGGTAGTATATGTCAGTACCATTTGTCTCAGTCAACATTCTTACCACTGTAATCCAAAAGAACCAACTACACAACATAGAGGAATGAAGGTTTATTTACTCTCAATTTTTTTTTTATTTTTTTTTAGATTTGAGAGTTTAGTCTGTGTTAGGCTGGGTCTGCAGAGCTCAGGGCGTGGTGGTAGGAAGCAGAGAGAGGGAGACGCTCTCACATCACGGAGGCTGGAAGCAAGAGAAAGCAAGTAAGCAAGGGATTCAAAGACAAGAGCACACTTCCTGAAGCCACACCCCCTGAGAGCCACCTTCTCCAGCTACACCCCACCTGCCTATGGTATCACCCAGTAAATTAACTACAATGGATTTATCCACTAATGATGTTAAAAACCTCATGACTTTAATATTTTAGCCCTGAACATTAAAATGTGAGCTCATCTCAGTACATTCTATATCTAACCATAACATAATTTATTATTTAGGTGAGATTATTATGCATCAAGATACCTATATATTTAGGTATTTTGATTTTTAAAAAAAAAAACTCCTTATACATATTAGTTTTATATTTCTTAAGAGTGTTATTGTCAGATCATTGTCCATGTGTGATAAAGAAGGACAACAGCTATTTAATTTCTAAATTACAAGTGTAACCAAACAAGATATATATGGTTTGGATCTCATGAAATGGAGTCTATCTATCCATTTTTAGTGAGCTTAAGCTTGGAACTTTACTGCACTAGTAATCCTTCTTTTTTGGGTCCATTGTAGTAAAGATATTAGAATGAAAGCCTTCCTTCGGAGAGGCAGGCCCTGAACATAAAAGCTCATTTTGTTCCTTCTGTCCTAATGAAGTAAATTCTGTTAGGGCAGAAAAATTTATAAGTATATTATGTAAAAATTTGAGGACTTTGACCATATACTTTGCTTAAAGCAAATAAAAAATAAGTAGAAAAAATATCATTAGTTAGAAAACAAAGTAAAATGGGTCTTGGCCACAAATTCAAATCATTGAATATAGTTAGCGTCAAGCAAAATAGGGAATTTCTAGGCTGTAAGTTCTTTTTTTACGGTTTGGTTTGATCTTAAGCCCCCAAGGTACCTATTATAGTATCTTTAATCCTCTCAATATGATAAATACAAATACAAGTGCATTCAAAATGTAGTTATTTTGTTCTTTCTTTTTTTTTTCCCTTACTTTACTCACTAGAAGTTTTGATACATGGAAATACATATTTCCACTGCATTGAGGAGGAAAAAGTGATTAGCTTATGCCTTTAAATTATGATGAATGTTACCTTCTTTCAGTCTTGATATGCGAATAGATATAAAATATTTTTCTCTGGGTTTACATAAAGTATATATGATAGTTGAAATTAACAATTATAACATTGTCTTGTCAGGTTTATAATTTTAAAGGTGGGGTATACCTGGAAACTATAATGTAAAGTATAGGGTTTGGAGTGCAAAGGTAGGGATATAAGATGGACCTATAGAGTTGTGAATTTTCTGAATTTTGTGTGAACATAGTCCACTATGTTTTGTTATTTTTAAACAGGGTTTCACTAAGTTGCTAAGGTTGTTAATTTGCTAAGGCTGGCCTCAAACCTGTCTCAGCCTCCCAAGTACTAGGATTACATGCTACCACACTTGGCTTCTTATATCACATCATGGGGTAGAAAACTATTCTGCTCACAGAAGCACAGAAGTTTCATCATAATTTACTTAAAATTATGAGCTGTGCTATCAGTCCTAAATCTGTCAATCTGTTCAATCTCAGAGATTCAATATCTATTGTTCAGATTTCCTCTACACAATATAGATCATATTTATCTTGAATATTAGTTATAGCCTAGTGTTTTATTTATATTCTTTCACATGTTCCAAGAACTGTGCTAAGTGCTTTATATGCCCAAGAGTTGTGCTAAGTGTTTATATACATTCTGACATTTAGTACTTCCAATAATCCCATGAAGCAGACACAACTTGTAACTTCACCACCTTTGAAAAAAACATGAGGTCCAAAATAGCTTCAGATATTTTTTTCAAGATCATCTGGTGAATAAGTAGAAGTGGTTGGATCAGCCTCCTCCACTCTAACACAATAACCACCACCATGTTCTAACTATAGAGAATGCGCATATCTCTCCAGATCCTTGTATATTATTGTGATGAACTGATATCATCTTACACACCATAAATTCAAGAAATTTGTGCGGACAAAATAATATGCCTTTAAAGTAAATCTGACAAATGTAACAAAATATTGTTTTTAGGAAAGTAGCTGCTAATTAGTAAGATCAG
>PVLC010045961.1:0-11605 GCA_004027655.1 Graphiurus murinus | reverse complement strand
CAGGTTATTTAGCATATCATTGTATATAATAAGGACATATTGCAGATAACTCAAATGCCCATTCATTGGGGCCCCGTTAAATGATGATGATCACCATGCTGTGGAATGCTCTGTCTCCATTCAGAAGGATGGAGAAGATTTCAGGTACTGATATGCGAGTATCTCTATGAAATATTGCGAGGTAGTGAGTAGAGTATGCAGCCATTTATGTGAGAGAAAAAATGAAGAATTGCTCTCTCTGCTTGTAAATGCAGAGGGTAGCTCCAGAAAGACACGGGAGAAAAAGGTAACAGTAGATGCTGTGGGGGAGGGAAGCTGGAGCTCTGAAGTAGGAGAGGCGTTTGCTTTCACAATTTGAACCTTTAGAATTAAAAAAAAAAAAACTGCTATAAAAACGGCGCTTATTTCTGTGTCTGAATACTTGGCAAGGACCACACTATTAGTTCTCATGAAATAGTCAGATGCTTTCTTCTACTGAAGATGACTTTTCTTTGAATGTAAGAACTGATTGGAGGGAATTCTGTATAAAAGGGAAAGGAAAATGAAAGAACACACAGGTATGGGTGGACACTAAAATACAAACCACTATTAGGACAGGAATTAATAGGCCTTTGTATAGGATAAGAAATAGCACAAAATGGCCTTAAGTAAAATAGAAAAAGAGCTCAAGACAAAATATAGATAGTCTCAGTGGAAAACCGAAGTGTGTACTTTTGTAGATGAGCTATAGATCCTACACAGGTGACATTAGAGAGTCATACAAGGTATGCGGTAACACTGCCTTGTGTAGGGCTGCCTCACTGACTGCAGTCGATCTGTCACGCCTGCCCTGCCCTCTAGGTGTTGGGAGCCCAGTAGCAATTCACAATTATGACAGTTGAAGATGCCCCATTAATTTGCAAAATCATGTAGGTAAGAATTTCCTGCTTCCTTCAGGTGTAGAAGGTTCAAATCAGTGCACACATTGCTTCCTTCCTTTCTCAGGGATTCCTGTAGACTAGGAGCTGTGCTTATCAGGGCTGGCCACTAAGGATGCTTAGATAGCCTGCACTTCCTCACCCAAGTCCACCTTGTCAAGGTGAAAGGGGTGAGGAAAGGGGGGAGGAGATAGGGGAGAAAAGAATAGAGGGTTGGAAGATGGGATTGGCTTTGGCTGATGAGTGAATGCAATCTGAATAGGGAGGATGCAAGCAGTGGAAGACTGGGGTTGCATACTATTACACCTTGGCCCCTGATCACATCGTTCCTGCAGCACACGGCCCCACCCATCCTCCACCTGACATTGGGCTGGGATCCCTAAACTTGGACACTGGGCCTAGGGGCACGCATGAAGGAGGGGCCTTTTGAGTAGTCTGTGTTTGGAAAGGCCTCAACCAGAACACAACCTCCATTTCCCGTGCTTAGGGATCCTGCGACTCGCAAGGTCCTTCCTGTCCTCACAGCAGTCAGGAGTCTGCCCCTAGCAAATGCAGCTTCTTTAGATCCATCCAGCTTGTCACATGGTCCCTATATCTTGAGACTGAATTGCCAATTGTAAGTACGTAATGAAAATGAAATAAAAACTCAATTTTTAGTGGTTGTAGTTAAATTCCAGTTCTATGTCCAAGCTAAACTTTCTTTCTTTTCCTTACCCTACACCCAGGCTTTTATGGTGGGTTGAGGAACTTGAAGGCTGGGTTTGGGGATAAGGTACCCACTTTGCTTTTTAATTTCTCCTTCCCTTGCTCCTTCTTTTCTGTTTCCTCAAGAGTTGCAGGGTAAGGCTATGGCTGGGCAGGGGAAGAGGCAGATGTTTTCTGGCTGGCCGTTGTTCACAGTTGCCTGGCAGTCAGTGCCTTTTTTCCAGCAGGTGTCTACTATTGCTCTCTCAGGGGGGCACAGGAGTTCTTAGTGGGGATTCTGAGGGTCTCGTCTTGCTCCCCCACTCCAGCTCTCTCTACTGGTGACTGCTTCATGGGCCTCCTGTTTTGGGTCCTTTCACTTAATGGGCCTCTTGTACTGGACCATGGCAAGGTGGCGTCTCTCATAGTATCGCTTGGTCCGTAGAAACTGTTACTTCTTTGGCAAACGAAGTGCTGGAGCTAGCTATCCTACTGCCTCTCTCCCTCTGCTCTACTCTGGTTCATGCAAATAACTTTCTTCTGCTCAGATAGGGATGGAGCAGTTCAACAAGTACTCTGCAGAAATCAACATCCATCCGGGAAATGTAATCACCGTCGGCATCATCACCATCACCACCATCACCATCATCATCATCATAGCAAATGCTTACAAAGCCCTTACTATATGCCAAGCTCCATCTAAAGAATTATATATGTGTCTTAGTCAGCTTGGGCTGCCACAGTGAAATTCCATAACCCAGTGGCTTAAAAAATAGAAACTTATTTTCTTACAGTTCTGGAGGCTGGCAGTCTAAAGTCAGGATGTCAACGTGATTGGGTTCTGGTGAGGGCCCTCTTCCTGGTTTGTAGATGCTGTACGAGGTATATACTATTACCTTGATTTTACAAGATATGGAAAGGTTAGGCAACACGATCGAGTCTATGCAGCTGGGGCAGGACTGAAGTTTGAGCACAGGGAGGCTGGCGTCCCTTGGTTGTGCTTAAAATCTCATACTGCCACTGTGTCCATGGCAGGTGCTGCTGTCATGATCACACCAGTCTCAACCAGTGCTCTCCTGGCCCTTGCTGTAGTCTGGATCTGGAGTGTCCCCTGAAGGCCCATGTGTTAAAGACTCAGTCCCCAGCTTGTCACTGTTGGAAGGTGGTGGGAAACGCCAAGAGGAGGGTCTAGTAGGAGATCTTCTGGTCACTGAGTCTGTGACCTTGAAGGGCAGAATGGGACCCAGCCCCTCTCTTTCTCTTTCTCTATTTTGTGCCCAGCCTCAAGACAATGAACTTCCTCTACCACCTGTTCCTGTCATGATGTATTGTGCTGCACAGGCAAAGCAAAAGATGCAATCTGTCATGGACTGAAACCTCCAAAACTGTGAACCCAAAGGAACTTGTTACAAGTTGGTTATCTCAGGCATTTGTTATAGCAATGGAAAACTGACTAGCAAAGCCCCTGATTCCTCAATGGAGGGGAGAAGAAGGCTACTGTGACCTCAATACAACAGCAACTCGGGGCTCCAAGGATAGCCTCCCTCCAAGCCATGGCTCCCTTACAGACTTGCGGAAGAGAAGGTGCTCAGGGAGGAGGGCTGGCTGGGGCCAGCAGAGGCTGTTCAGCTGCCTTGCACAGACCCGGGAAGGAGCAGGTGCTCTTCTAGCTGTGGGAAGCTCTATTTGGAATATGGTATTGTTAATGCTTTTGTGTTGCCTGATGGGGGTCTTGGTTGTGAATTCTGGGATGCCAGGAAAAATCCCTTCCAATACCCTGTTACATCTGCATGGGAGAGAGAGCAATGCTGGGAGTTAAGCCCCGAGAACTGGCTCAATTTACTAGAGGTAATAGAGACAGGAGAGCAAGTCAAGTTGACAAGATTCAGCAAATTCAATTACATGTCATTCCTCTGCTCAAAGCTCCTAAATATCCCATTACCTGCACTATAAAGTCCGAACTCTTAATCTGGTTTCACCCTATTTTGCCCAAGTATTTCCTGCTTCAGCCCAGAGTGAAGCATTCACTACAGTCCAGCAGCTTGGCTCAGCCACTTCAAAATCACTGTTTTCTGTCCCTCCTTTTAAGACCATACACTTCAAATGAGATAATGGATCAGAAATGCTTCATAAGCCACATGTGGCTACACCAACAACACTCACCACTAAGGCAGGGCATGGTTCAGTTTACAAAGTGTTTTAAATTACTCCTCACGACATCCCTCTGAATTAGGAATTATTGTTCCCATTTTACAATTGAAGATGCTCAGGATCCCCTGGCCAGTAAGTACCTGAGCTAGCTGCAGACCCAGCCTTTGTGACTCCAGATCCTATGCTCCTTCTCTTAGTCTCTGTAGGAGAAAAAGGAGGAAGAAGAGGGAGGAGGGGGAAGGGAAGGAAAAGGAATAGGAGGAGGAAGAAATAACGCTCATCTCTGATTGTGTAGTAAACCTGAAGAATGGGACTGCTGGGAGGGATGGGCTAACCTGCCTCAGAATGCCTCTTTTATGAATGCTGTGTTGAAAACACATGGCTCTTTGGATCACTGGGTCAGGGAACTTATATTTCTTTTTTTTATTTTTAAAAAATTTTTGTACTTTTATTGGTGCATTATAGCCTTACATCATAGTGTAGTTTATAGTGACAGTGACATACATACACACAACACTTGGTAGACTTCCCCCAGCTACCTCCCCACTCTGCTTCCCCATACAGGGATATTGAGGCATTGACATTCTCACATATGTACATACTGTGGGTGGAGGGGTTTCCTTCATTAATTCTCCTCCCCTTACCCTGCACCCTCACCACCTCCTGGCTTCACTGGAGCTTCTCCTCCATTATTTCTATTGATAAACACAGTGGGGAAAAAAAAGAAAACAAAAGAAATCCACAAAGGGGTGGGGGGAAGATGGAATCTCTTAGGTTCACCAATGCAGGTAATACAAAAATTTGTCAGACACGTATCACTGTTTCTGAATAGTTGCCAACCACCTCCATCATTAGATTTTGTTTCCTCAGGCCTAACAGTGCGGCAGACACAGCAGCAGCAACAAACAATCACCGGGCTAAACACTTCACATGGGTTCTCTCAATTAATTCTCGACAACCCACGAGGTAGGTGTTAACATTAGCCACACTTCACCCAAGGAGATAGCTCCATTCATCTCTCCTCGTCATCCATCCTTGAATCTCTCAGGTGAAAATGCAGCTGTTGTGCAGATGTGCTCACAGTCAAGTTCTGTTGTGGAGTGGAAACAACGGATCAGGTTCTGATGAGTAACACGAAGATTACTTCTGTTTAGTTTTGGAATGTGTCCATTGGCTTTGCATCTGAAAATAACTATTTGTGATGTTTGGAGAATTCCCAACGATGTTAGTGGAAACCAAATGAAGAAGTTGCCTTGTGATGTTCTGACCCCAAAAGGATGGTGTGTGTGTGTGTGTGTGTGTGTGTGTGTGTGTGTGTATGTGTGTGTGTGTGTTTGGGGGGGAGGTCACTCTTCTTCCTCTATCAGGCTTCTGTGTTGAAGATAGTCTAAATCACTTCTCTTCCTCCCCTCTCCCTTTTTACTCTTCTTCTCATCATTATTAATGCAGGCAACTGTCAATAAATAAAGGATTCCTGTGCACCAGACTTCAGGTGCCTATGTGTAAGCCCTCAGAGATATGACCTCCCTATCCACACTCCAAAGGAGTCAGGGGGACACTAGAGCTGGCTCCTACCAGCTCGCAAAAGGTGATGGTTAAATTTTCAGAAATCCAGCAAGCTGGTTGTTAAACCGAGCTGTTACTAAAAATAAAATTATATAAACTTGCAATTAAATACAATACATTAAAAACAAAGGTAATAAACCCCATAAAGCCATTAAATATTTACCAGCACACGGCTGGAAGTGCTATTATCCTTATTTTATGGATGAAGAAACGGAGGTTTTAAATAAAGCCCATGTCACACAGCTGGAAAGAAACAAAGCCAAGAGGCAGATCCAGGTCCAGGTATCTCTAAGACAAGATGCTGGTCCAAGCCACCTGCTCTTTCCTCTGACCGCTGTTTGCTGTATTTGGGCTCCATCCCACTCATGGGGGTAGTGGTTGTGGCTAAGAGACTTAGTTCTACTAGGTCTCACTCTGATTGATAAGAGAAACTGATGCTGTCACCACCAAGGGGGACCTTGGTCACAGTGGTTGCCTCCTCTACCTGTGGGATGAAAATGTGGCTGGAGTCAGAGTTCACCACCTGCTGTGTCAGGAAAAAGGGAGCTGAGCGTCTCTCCTAGTTAGAAGCATCCACTCATTTCTTTCACACCTGTGCCGCCCACTGGGCAATAAGACCCCAGAAAGGTTTGGAGCCCCCAGCCTCTCTCTTATCGAGGAAGCTCACCCAGGAGGACACAGGGCATGCTCCAGCTCTTTGATAAAGAACAAGAAGCATCGAGGACTATCTTCAGGGGCCATGGAGATGTTAAGAGAAAGGGAAATGGAAAGAGGAGGTACTTGGTGCTTCTTCAGTGAAAGATTTCAGATCCATAAATATATCCACCAGAATGCAGGACAAAACATAATGTATAAAAGATTGAATAGAAGATATATTATGCTATTGCATAGCAATCCTGTCTGCAGGAATTTATAGCTTCGATATATTCCCCATTAAAAGTGGTTCAGCTAGCTGGAGGAGAAGCTCAATTCATCTCGCATCTGTTGCAAGCCATCAATATTATGGTTTACCCATTTAAACTGGAAATGGGACCAAATATTTGGGCGATTTATAATAAAAATATAAAAATCTTTGTATTGGTGTTCATCTCCTAACTTCTTCAGTTTAATCAGAAGTTTGTTTACATAGATCTCAGAGAAAATTTCTCACCTGTGAAATTGCTAGGATCGGAGAGGCAGCAGGGAGGAAGAATACAGGATGTCAAGTTTCTTGTCTCCAAGAGCTGGTCATGACCCAGCTACTCTTGGTGATCGTAGCTCCAATGAAGACCTTTAGTCCACAGCAAAGACAAGAGGGGCCTTTCCACCTGGGAGAGCTTTGTGCTCAAGTTAGGGAGAAATGGGGCCAGCTAGAAGTTGGAAATAGGTGTCCATTTGAAGCCAGCAGCACCAACGTGCAATCAGCAGGTGTTAGCAGAGTCCCCCACACTGGGGTGAAACACCAGCCTCAGGGCTTTGAGAGGTGTTGACCTCCTTGGGGTGGAGCAGCGTGGTCATCGTATTACCATGGCTTAGAATATTGATCCTCAAGGGAGGCACTGCCGTCTCCCTAGGCATAATTTCAAAATCTGTAAAAGGATTTTTGATATCACGACACGACACAAGTCTGCTATGCCTGGGACAGTCCTACACGGTGAGAAATCATATGCCTTAGCGATTTTCCCAGAACAGCTCTCCCCAGTGCCCTCTCTGTGGCTCTTCTATCCCCCGAGCTTTGGGGATACCAAAGTTACCAATATTCACCTTAGATCCATTTTAGTTACCAATATTCAGGGTACCAAAAATGACCTATATTTGCCTTAGATCAATCTCAGTTACTAATATTCACCTTAGATATATCTCCTTGTTTTTGGTTCCCTATGATCTATTTCATCTGTCCCTGATTCACAGCTCTGGAGTCTTGACTCTGAGCATCTGAATTCCAGGGTACCCACAGCCCTGAGGGGGGAATCCCACTGTCAGCTTGGGGTGTCTGGAATCCACAATGGCCCTGAGAGTCCCTTCCCTGGGAGGGGATGGAAATAAAGACTGATCTCTGTACACATTTGCGCCTTGGTTTCATTTTTGTTCATTCTGGAAGCCCCTGGCCAGGCAGCCCCTTCCTGTTGATGGCCTCTGCTCAGATGGTCATAGGCAGAAGATCCCTGCTCTGTGGCCTTGGGCTCCGCATTGTAGCCTAGAAGCTCCTGCAGCCCTGAGCTCGCAGGATGGAGAAGGGTCACTCAGTTCAGCAATTGTCCTCCTTGTGTCTCCCTCTTTGAGATACTCAGAGTGACATTCTGTCCTTTCCACATGTGCCAAGGGCTTTGGGGGCTATTTTTAAAAGCCTACTGCACTCACTATCTGTGCCACTCGTTTGGGTGGTTAATCATCACTGTCTAAAAGAGTCACCTCCTGGCAGCACAGTGTTCAGAAAAGTGCTGTGGTCCAGTGGAGAAGCAGGGCAGCCAGTGGGCCTGGGCAGGAGGGTCTTTGGCCATTATGACCAGCAGCCCTGGACAGAGGGAGAGTGGACAGATGAGCACATAGATCTCACAGCAGGGTCAGAGATTCAGAGGATATGTGTGCCCCGCAGCTAGGTGTTGGCATCCACTTTGCTGTGTCAAGTCCTAGAAAAGTCCTTTGGCGTCTCTGAGTCTCATTCTCCACATCTATGCAGAAGAGCCGTGCTTTTAGGGTAGTCATGGATGGTTGGTTCACATGTTCTCCCAGGAGGGAACAGGATTGGAAATATACCGTTGCTTTTTTTCTGTTTACACTTACAGTTCCCTGGCTAGTAAGATTAGGATAAAGATTCCTGCTCGTGTGTGACCAAGCTTTCCCTTTTAGTTCAGCTTCTCAGAAGAGGAACTTATTTTATTATTCTATTCCTACTCCTAGCAATGGGCTACCTGGTTCCTTGCTCAGGGTCTGCCTGCCTGTGTAAGACTGGGGACCCTATTCCTGCTGCTGGGTGCTCCAGGGGGTGGGGGCTGGCTAAGGAAGGGTTTACTGAAAGGAGCTACTTCTCCTGGGTAAGAATAACTAATAAGAGGCCTCTTCATGGTCACAGGTCCAATCCAATGGAGCCTGAACATTAATAAAGCTGATACTCTGACCTGCCATGGTTTTATTTCTCATTTGGCCAGAGTCTAGAAGTGGGAGCCAATATCCCTCAGTGTACACTAACCTGGAAGGACGATTGTATGCGTTAAATGAAGTATCTTGAACAATCCCTTCCATAAACGATGGCCATTGTTTAAACACACTGACAAACCAAGTAGCTTTAAGAGGGGACTGAGTTAACCATATGATTGTAGACTGCTTTCCAAGTCGGTCTCTGGAATACTCTATGTTCCGAGTGCAAATAGTTACCATCTTTTATTTTCTTAAAGCTGTTTTCGTTTCAGGGGGTGCAATTTATTATTTTATACATAACAAATGGGCAGCACTTATTGAGTGATTATATGTGCTGGGCATTTTCCGGATGACAACACTGGAGCACAGAAGGGTTGTGCAACTTTCCCCAGATTGCCAGTCTGATTATAAGTCTTGTAACCAAACTGAGATGAGTGGGTTCTAGTATTGGTGCTCTAAATTATCCTACTGTTATCACTGTTATCACCAACTGTGTATTAAAGACCCCCAAGATTTATATAAGATGCTCAAGATCTCCAAGATGACAAGCAGTAGATCCAGGATTTGACTTCAGATCTCATTGACTCCAAAGCTTGGCGGTACCTGGTACCAACCTGCCCTTCCCTCTTAGGCTGTGTTTGTCTTGGCACACAGTAGGGAGTTTCTCATCCTGGCCTCTCCTTTCTCTCTGTCCTATTGTGCACCCACACCTCTCTCCTTGTAAACTTAAAGACTTTGCTTTCTGGATGACAGCACAAAGGGAAGAAGAATGGGTTTTGTTTCTAAGCCAATATCTCCTGTCCCCTGGCAGTCCCTGTGCCCCCCTCCCATGCAGATGCAAACGAACTAGAAACTTAGCTCCCAGAGACTAGGTGCAGCATATTTTCTCCCTATTAACTGGTTGTGGGCACTTTCAGCCAGTAGGAGATTAAGTATATACTGGATTTCTCTTCTGCAACGCCCCTGGAGAGGGTCTGCACTGTAGTCTGATCCCAAGCTTGGCCCATCTGGGGGAAGTGAAGCAGTGGATGGGGGAGAAATGCGGGAAATGAAGATGAATGGCTCACCTGCTCCAGCAGCGGGGCTGAGCCGGTGAGTCAGGGCGGGTGCCAAGAGCCCTCTCCGCAGCTTGTGGGGGTCTTCAAGGTTGGGTTTTTCACTTTAATAGAGTGCAGCTTGTGCAAAACACATGAATCCATATGCTTATGTTCAGGTGCACCTGTGTACTGACAATGAAGGTCAGCTTGTACCTGGCATGAACATGTCTATAAACAAGCCATGCTGGATCTAGGAGTACCAGGACTTGATTTCTTCACCTGTCTTTGCTGCTGTGAGATCCTTGCACCCTGAGCCTCCTGCTGCTTTGTGGGGTGGAGATGGGCTGAGAGTCTGTGATGGAATCTTTACTGGAGGTGTACAGAGGAATTCAGCTCTGTAAATCTCTTTGTTCTCCTGCTTATTGAATCTGTTTTTAGCTCTGCTCACTTGTGGAATGACAAGGTTCAAAGAGAAACCTGTGAGTATGCTCTTACCATTTTTCTGAAGCATACAGGGCCTCCAGCTGGCCCTGGTCACCCCCTGACCATTCACCCACAGTGAAGTGATGCTGGCCAGGTAATGTCCCTGCCTTCCTGCAAGCAATCTCCCATACCTAGAGAGCTCTCCCTCTGCCTTGCCTCCAATACTAGTCACTCTGCCATGAAGACCTTAGTTTAAGGAGTCTCCCCCTGGAGTTTTATCTGACATCACCAAGCTCCATTGATGTTTTTCTTCTTGAATTCATTGGTCCCTACTGTTTTGACTTCCAAATACTGTAGTATTTGCTTCTGGCTTCAGTGCACGGGTACGTCCTGTCTACAGAGAATGAGAGAAGATACTTCAAAGAACAGCTAATGAGACAGAGAAAACTTTACAGTGAGGGAACCTGGGAAACCCTACTTCAGCCCCTGGATCAAGGTCAACATCAGCAGGGATAAGTCATGTCAGCAGTGCATACCCTTGGTATGAAGGGGTGAGCATGGGTCTTCAGCACCATGATCTACCTCTCCCAAACTCCTAACTCAGTCTGGTCATGAAAAGAACATCCGACAAATCCCAGTTGAGAGGCATTGTCCAAAATACCTGACCAGTATTTCTCAGAACTGTCAAGGTCATCAAAACTAAGGGAGGTATGAGGAACTGTCATAGCCAAGGAGCGCGCCTAAGGAGACATATGAGACTAAAAATAATGTGGTCTCCTAGATGGGATCCTAAGCCAGAAAAAGGGCGTTAGGTAAAAACTAATACAATCTGAATAAAGTGAGGACTTTGGTTAATAGTAATGTATCAGTGATGGTTCATTAGTTATGACTAATGTACTGTAAGACTTTAATAATAGAGGAAACTTAATGCAGGGTAAATGGGAATTCTGTACTATCTTTCCTATTTTCCTGTAAATTTGAAATGATTCTGAAGAGGAAAAAGAGCTTATTTAAACACACACACACACACACACACACACACACACACACACACACAAAGAAAAGGGTTCTGAAAGAACCATGTATTTGTTAAGCCATGGACAGAATAAAAGTCCCACCAAATGAAATATCTATGGGAAAGAAAGAAAGAAAGAAGACTCAATTAATGATCACGGAGGACCCAGAGTGTGTGAGTTACTGTGCTGTTAACATATCTTATTTTGCTGAACTCCCTCAAACATCCTCCAAAGTGGATATTAAGATTTTATTCTCTTATTTTCTTTTTTCTCCTTCCTTCCTTCCTTCCTTCTTTCCTTCCTTCCTTCCTTCCTTCCTTCCTTCTCTTCCTTCCTTCCTTGTTTACTTTCTTTCTCACAGATGGAGTAATAGACTTAAAGAAGTGATGATTTGGCCAAAACTCCCAGACCTTTCCCCACCCCTAAAAAACACATTTAGCTCTGAATATTTACCTTCATATCTTCCTCAAAAGCAAAAACCATGCCTTGGAGTTTTCCCAACCCTCTCATAATTATTCTTCCACATTATTGGACACTTAATCTGTGCCAAGTTAATATTGCTGATTAAAGGAGATGAAATATATTTTAAAACCTAGTATATTACAGGCCCTCAGGGGAATAAATGTTTTTGTTTTCTTTTTATGTATTTTAAAAACAATAGAGATGAGCTAAAGAGGCTTCTTCAGGAACTTGG
>PVLC010045960.1:0-11613 GCA_004027655.1 Graphiurus murinus | reverse complement strand
AAGACATAGTTTTAAAAGCAATTTACATCTGTACTGAAATACCTTAAAAATGCCAAAGGGCAGGGGATGGGTTTTGTTCACAACACCAACAGCATTTCTGAAAAGTCCTCTTCCCTGGCTCCTCCTCAGGCCCGCCCAGCAGCTACTCTGGCTCCACTTAATTTAGCTCCAGAATCCCCCCACCTCAGCACATCCCTGGCTCTTGGCTGTTGTCCTCCCTCTCACCTTCAGATCGATTCTGTTTTCTGTGGGACGCAACTCCCTGCCTCTTCCTAGGTGGACCTGTCAAGCTCTCCCACCCACAGAACTGCGTGATTCAGAACCCTGTCCCACGTGTTCCCACATTCTGTACAAGAAATACCCCAGAACTTGGCCGGCCAAGACAAAATCCTCCTTCACAGGAAATGGGAGTGGGGAAAGGATGCTGTAAATACTCCAAACTAACATATTTTCCTCTGTCCTACAGCTCTGCCATCTGGGATGGGGTGAAGCCAGGACGAGGTATCCTTTCAAAGGAGGCAGTACCCTTTTCCGGGATGCCCTGGCACCAAGGAGAGTTATCAAGTGGCTGTCACTTCCCATGTCCCTTACCTTCTATTGACAGGACAGGGTCTCCACCCAAACCACCACTCACCCACTGAAATGTGAGAGTGAGGCGAAGGGAGAGAAATCAAACTCAGATTTCCCCTGATTTGTCTAATAATAGAAAGTTGGCAAAGCATGTCACAGAATAGAAAGTATTTGATAAAAATAGCATCTGTTCTGCATGGGACTCAAGCTGGAGACACATGGAAATGTAATTTTTTCCTTTCTGAGTGTTCCCATCCTAGTATAACAATTCTGTCTCTCTGGTTGAAAGACATAAAGTGTTGTGCGGACCATGACCGCAATGGCTTCCTTTCCAAGGTCGGGTGGAGGAGGAGGTGCCTCACAGCTCCAGATCCAGCGCAGCCTCAGGGCTGTCCTCACACCTGCCTGTGAGCGGGGACACCTGGCAGGGGGCTTCTGAACAGGCCAAGTGGTGTCACTGACCCACAGGTTAGCCAAAGTGGCTGTGTGGTCAGGGTCTTCCGGGTCTCCTTCTGCTGCGAGGACCCAGCAGAGCGCCCCCCTCAGGTCAGGATGGAAACCAAGACCCAGCCTTTTAAAAAGGTGTTTTATTTATTTCTTATTGGTGCATTGTAATTAAACATAAAAGTGGGATTCATTGTGACATATTCCTACATGCACATAACATAATGTGGTAAAGTGCACCCAGAGCCCTAGGAGGTACTAATCTCCAGCCCTGAGGGTTCCAACTTGTTAAAGCCCTATTCTACACAGAGTGCCCTTCACTGCAAAGCAAAGCTGGGCAGACTAGAGATGGGAAGAAGGAGCCATCAGGGGGCTCTTTTAAGTGACTCAGGGTTTTGCTGGCTGGTTGGTTGGTTGGTCGGTTGGTTGGTTGGTTGGTTGGTTGAATTGTGGTGAAATACACATCATATGGTTTTAGCCATTTAAAAATGCACAGTTCAGTGGCACAGAGTACATTCTCATGGTTGTGCAACCATCTCCAGGACTCTTTCGTCAGCCCAAACTGAAATTTCCTCCCCACAATGACTCATGAGTCCCCACTCCCCTCCATCCTTGCTAACCACCACTCTACTTTCTTGTCTTTATGAATTTGACTCCTCTAGGTACTCCAGATACGTGGAATCATGCAGTATTTGCCCTTCTGTGTCTGGCTTATTTCACTTACATACTGTCTTCAAGGTTTATCCAGGTTATGACTGGCATTAGAATGTCCTTCCTTTTTAAGGCTGAATAATAGTCCATTGTATGGATATACCACATTATGTTCATGCAGTCATCCACTGATGGACACCTGGGTTGCTTCCACCTTCTGGCCATTGTGAATAATGCTGCAGAGAATGTGGCTGTTCTTTTCAAGATTGCTCTGACATTTTTGTATTTTAACAGGATTCTTTAAGAATCCAGGTGGTGGAATAGTTTAAGGAGTTGAGGCCGGCCATTTTAGATGGAGGTAGACTTAGTGTCCTATGTCACCTACATAGGCACTGCCCCAGGATACACATCCTGGTATCATATTTTGTATCTCCTTACTAAAAAGAATAGGAAGTTAAGCAGAGTAGAGGAAAATTTTTTTCTGACTATAAACAATTTCCCTAGCCACTGGCTCTGGGAATCTCTGATAGCCACAGATTAACAGAGAGGAAGGAAAGCATTCATGGGATGCAGGCAGAAGCAGACTGTGTTGTGAGGCCCAGCAAATGCCTTTCCCCAGCACAGGCTTCAAATAGCTCCCCATGCTGACTCTTTGGGGTCTTTGTGGGCTTAGCATCCACCATCAGTATTCTCATTTTCTCCCCATCAGTATTACCACATGCTTGAAGTCTTTAACAAAATGAAATTACCAAGAAAAAGCAGAACTCCTCCCTACCTTCCTGTCTCTTCCCAGTGGCTTAAATGTCTTCCCGAAGGCCTCACATTCACCCTCAGCTTCCACATCCCTGCCCCTGTTTGCTCCTAAGCCTGCTGAGCTCTGGCTTCTGAACTGATCCCTTGGTTGAATCTCCTGGTGGGAGTTTGGCCCCCTGTTCAAGGCAGGTGTCCTGCGAGCTCCTGGTACCTTGCTTCAGAGATAGTTCCTAGAATACCAAGAGATATATATTTCTTTTGGCCAAGATGGCCGATGGTGTCCTGGGTACAGTATATAAGCTGTGGAACCATATCCTTACAAATTCAGAAACAAGAACCCTCGAAAGCCACCTTTCCTGAAAACCAAGTGTAGAAGTTAGAAAATTGACTCAATCCTTAAACAGAACTCTATCCGACTCCCAACTCTGCCAAGTTGCTAGCTGGGTGGCCTTGGGCAAATTCCTTAAACTCTCTGTGCCTTCTTTCTTGACTATAACATGGCAGTCACCGCAGCATCCACCTAATAGGCCTATTTGAAGAAATAAAGAAGGCAATGTGTATCCAACACCGTGCACAGTACCGAATGTGCAGGAAGCATTTCACAAGGATCCATTCTCATTACTTCTTCTTAGTACAAGTTGACCTTGGGGTTGAAGTGTATCTTGATTTTTATGCTTGTAAAATTTGCATGGAGAAACAGAGTAAGAATTAAGGGTTTGTTTTAAAATTCTCTAGCAAATAATTGGGTTCCTAAGTGATCAAAACCATTTACTAAGGACAACATGAGACACTACAGAGAGAAACATCATATGGGGTTAATGAAAAATCAGGGCCCCTAAATGGGGACAAACATTCCTGAACGTCCTGAGATAAATCACAAAGCATCGGTAATTAGTATCTGGTAGGATGAAAGATCTCTGTGTGCGCATACAAACACAGGCTGTGTTGGAAAACAGCCTCTGGAAAAGCTATCGAACTAAAAGATGATAATAGTCAACACAGTCTGGTCACCAGATGAGGTGTTCTACTGTTTGACACATTTTATAAAATTGTAGATCTCATTTCAGAACAATTACAAGCCAGGCACGGTGGCACACTCCTGTAATCATGTACTTGGAAAGCCGAAACAGGAGGATCACAAGTTCAAGACCAGTATGTGGTAACTTATCTTGTTTCAAAATAAAAATTAAAATAGGGCTGGGGGTGTAGCTCAGAGGTAGAATGCCTCTGGGTTCAATCCCTAGTACCACACACACACACACACACACACACACACACACACGTACAAATATTCCAAGGACAGGTTGTGGGGTACATAAATAGGTATGTGAGACTGATAAAAAAAAAGCTGAGATGTGGTCAGAAATGGGAGGGCATTGAAGTGAAATTGGCCCACGTTGTTTGATACAGTGAAGCCAGAGGCCGCTGGGCACAGCAGAGCTGGACTCAGACTCTAGCCCTGTGCTACATGGTGTGAAGGCCAGTAGCACATTTGGCCCTGGAGCACTTGAAATGTGTCTAGTGTGCAAAAAAGAATCACATAGCAAGCCTGGTGTAGTGGCACATTCCTGTAGTCCCAGCTACTCAGGATGCTGAGGCAGGAGAATCACTTGAGCCCAGAAGTTCCAGGCCAGTAAAAACAGTACAAAATAGTACGCCCCCATCTTGAGAGCTTGTTTGGAGGTTCTAGCAGGGGAGCGCAGCTACTCGTATACCCTTGACCGAAGACCTGTCCTCCTCTATTCAGGGAAGGTCGTCCTCTTCGACCGAGCACGCAGCTTCGGGAGGGACGCACATGGAGTGGTGAGGGAGGAAGGGGACACCCGCCTAGCCAGCCAGATCAGCTGAATCAACCCTGGCGATCAATGGGGTGACAGATGTCGCAGCCAGATCGCCCTCACATCCAACAGTATGCCCCCATCTAAAAAAAAAAAAAAAAGCAGAGTAACTTGCACATATTAAGTATTCAAGAAATAGAAGCTACATTTTCTGTTGCTATTGAAACTCAAAAGGGCTAAGAGTTTATCACGTCAGTGCTATGGCTCAAATACAGTTTGTTTCCCCCACAGCTATGTTCAGGCTTGGCCTCAAGTGGTGGTACTGGGAGGTGCCTCTGGAAGGTGATTGGGTCATGGGAGCTGCTTGTTTTGCAGGGCTGGATTGGTTACCACAGGCTGGGCTGTCACACAGTGAGTCTGACTTTCTCAACTCACTGTTTTCTCTCTTGCCATGTGATCTCACTTGTACACGTTCCCCCACATGATGTCATCCCCCATAGTATGATGTAACCAGAAGGCCCTCGTCAGTGGCAGACCAGATTGGGCCACCAGACGGGTTCTGGCAGGAACCTGGGGAGTCTCTGGGCTTGGCCCTGGACCAGGGCACTGAGAGAAAGAAAGGAACACTAAATCCATCCTTCATGGGCTTTCAAGGCACTTTGTACTTTCAACCTCCAAAACTGTGAGATGAAAAACCTCATTTCTTTGTGACTTAGCCAGTCTCAGGTATCTTGTTATAACACAAAATAGATGAAGACATTATCTTTATATAAGGCAATACTTGAAGCTATCTTCACAGTCTACCAAATACAGATCCCTTTGGGTAATGTTTGTCATCTCGGGGTAACTTTGCCTCCCAGGGCCATCTGATGATACCTGAGACTGGTTTGATTATTAAAACCTGAAGAGAGAAGGCTCCTATTGGCATCTAGTAGGTAGAGGCCAGGGATGCTGCTAAAAAACAAAACAAAACAAAAACAAAAACAAAAAACCTTCAATGGACAGGACATTCCCACCATCACCACACAACAATTGCCAGATCGAAATATTTATAGTGCCCAGGTTTAGACACCTTGAATTAAAGGCTCCTGATAACTTACAGATTTGAGTGGTTAATAATCAAAAACTCTAAAGTGTGTGGTACAAGAAGTGTCTCTACCCAGCAGCAGCAGTCAGGAAGCTGTTAGGAGAGCGAAGCCTCAGGTCTCAGCTTCTGCAGAGTCAGAAGCTCTGTGGGTAGAGCTCAGAAATCTGTGTTTTAAAAAGGTGTCCAGGTGATTCTAGTGCGTTCTGCAATCTGAGGAGGCTGCTTAGCTGATCCTGTTTTCTAGGTACCAACTCCTGGCCTGAGTGGTAGGTGGTGGCAGTGCATCCGGTAACAGTATTACAATGGCTGCTAAAAGTTCAGAAGTTGATTACCTGCAGCAAATCAGTTGGTGACAATTGCTCTGGACTGACTTTTCACAGGATTCACAGTTAATAATGCCAGATTTCTAATTTCAGGACAGTTAGGGGGAAAGAACCAAACGTGATTCAAAGTTATTCTAAGGTCACTTCTTAGTCACATAGTGTTTCAGAGCCTTTGAAGTTACTTATTTTCAACTTATGTTACAAAGGAATATTACCAACAGAGAATTTAGTGAGTACCTGTCTTGAACTATTCTCTTAAATACCTTCTCACCTGATTAAAATCCCAAGCCATGAATGAAAACAAGTAATTTCTGCTGTATTCAGACATCTGGGACCAAGTACTTGACCCATCATATACCGAATGGCCCTGCCGCTACACACGGACCAGATCTGGTGAATGACGAATGTTTCTAATTTTCCTGGATCTATTGTCAGGCAGATAAAATTGAATGTTTGGCAAACGGCTAAGAGTAACAGCGGATGCATTACAGTTCAGGTCATTTTCATTCAGGCCACAAGGGGGCAGCCTCCACCCAGCAGTGGGCATATATGGACCATGCAAAGGGTCTGGGTCTGAAGGGGAGCTACAAAGCAATGGATGAAAGGGGGACTGCCGCTTTTTTTTTTTTTTTTTTTTTTCGGTACTGGGGATTGAGCCCAGGGGCATTCTACCTCCGAACTACACTTCCAGTCCTATTTTTTATTCTTTATTTTGAAACAGGGTCTCACTAAATTGCAGAGGGACTCTAAATAGCTGAGGCTGGCGTCGAACCCGGATCCTCCGGTCTCAGCCTCCCAAGTACTGGGGTTACGAGCCTGCGCCACCACGCCCGGCTTGCCGCTTTCTTCCGTAGAGTGGGGGAGTGAAGCGACTTCGGAGTTAAACCTCAGGCCTGAACTTTATAGCTGGGTTTCTCAAAGTGTGCTCCCCAGACCAGACGCATCTGTGCACATGGGAAGTTGATAGAAAAGTGAATTCTCGCGCCCCACCCTCGTTCTCTGGATCAAAGCTCCTCTGGGTTGGGGCCCGACCGCCTCCCCTAGGTGAGTGAAAGGCGAACTCTAGTCTGGAGCTCCTTCCTGTTAGTTTTCTGGCTGCAAAACGATGTTGGTATCTGATCTCTTCACACGTCTGCCAGGAGATGAAATGAAAGAGCCCCCGTGTGGATGCCCAACGTCTTTTTCAGGTCATTTACTTGACACTGAGGCCAGTCACTTGGCAGGAACCCTGTCAATTTCTGGGCCAGGGGCGCTGGGGGAGAGAAAGGAGCGCTAAGCAAGGTGTCACGGCCTTCAAGGGCTTCCAAAGCACCAAAGAAGGCAGCCATGAGAAGAGTCAGGGGGTGCAGGGAAGGTCAGGAGGGCAGTGACCCGGCGTCAAGCAGGAGCCAGGGGACAGTAGGGGTGAACCTGCCAGAGGTGGCTAGTGGAGAGAAGGAAGGAGGGTCAGCGGCCGAGGGCTGGAGAGTCCAGGCTGAGTCCCTTGAGCATGTTGAATAAGGCTTGGATCTGCAGAGACGTGGATGCGATGGATCCGCGGAGCGGCAGTAGAGGGCGCTGTTTCCGCTCAGCCCGGCCCTCCAATGGCGGCCTTCGGGCAGGCTGCTCTGCTCCTGTGGGCTGTGGGACCCCAGGCTGCCTCACCTCACAGACTCTTAGATTCTTCATTTACAGAGTGGACTCTAACCTATACAGTTTGCTGAGTGTTGGATAAAAAGTTGCCAGTGTCAAGTCTAACAAAGTGGAACAATTTCTCAGACCACATTAGTCATTCTGATGGCTTCTGGCGTTTGGTTGATGTGTGTTGAAAGAATGAAGGGAGCAATGCTTAAGCACCCTGAGGATGCTTGGCAGGGTTGGGAGGTCAGGTCAGTAGTTTAGGCCTGGGCCTGGGCGTAGACCATGATATCCACGTGTGTTTTGAAAACTGGAAAACAGGGTTTACATTAGTTTGAATGAGACTCTAGCTTTAATATATTAGTTGTGCCTTCCATCTCTACAGTCCTGTTTAAGGCTCTCGGCTCCTGGGCCCCGTGCAAGTTTTTTCCACGGTCTCTATGCCAGCAAGGTGTGCCATGATTTTCAGGTAGTGGCGATAGCCCATGCAGGAGACCTAAAAAGCACATCTTCGGCTTATTTTTTCCATAGCAGCAGCTCCCAAACTTAACCGTGTGCCAAACTCCTCTGTGGAATATAACACTCATGGGAGTGCAAATTTGCAGTCAGTAGGTGTGTGGCCAAACCCAAACACCTGTCCAGATGCTTCTCTACCTACGAGAGTAGGTAAGTAAAAAATATTTTAAGTTGAAATGCATTGAATCCACCTTACCTACCGAATATAATCTAGCAACAGGGCACAATGTAGAGTATTGCTTGTTTCCTCCTGTGATCCCATGGCTGCTGGGGAGCTGGGGTTCCCTGCTGCTCCCAGCATCCTTAGAGAGAATCCTACCACATGTTGCTAGCCCAAGAAAAGATCAGAACTTGGGAGAGGTTACTGAGGATTGAACCCAGGGACATTCTACCTCTGAGCTACACCCTCATCCCTTTTTATTTTTTATTTTGAAACAGGGTCTCACTAAGTTGCTGAGGCTGTCCCCAACTTGCAATCCTCCTGTCTCAGCCTCCCAAGTACTGAGATTACAGGTATGTGCCATCGTGCCCAGCTAAAATCAGAATTTGAAATAGTTTCTACTGAGTCGGGCATGCTGGTGCACCCCTGTGGCTCCAGTACTTGGAAGGCTGAGATAGGATGATCACAAGTTCAAGGACAGCCACAGCAACTTAACAAAGCTCTCAGCAACCTAGCAAGACCCTGTTTAAAAAATGTTGGGGTATGGCTCAGAGGGAGAATGCCCCTGGGTACCACAAAGATAGAGGGAGGGAGGGAGGGAGGGAGAGAGGGAGAAAGAGAGAGAGAGAGAGAGAGAGAGAGAGAGAGAGAGAGAGAGAGAGATTCTATTGAATGCAAATTTCTTTTATGCCATCCTAAAATCAAAAAGTCCTAAGTAGAACCATTGTAACTTGGGACCTGTCTATATTGTTAGCCAGCTCTGTCAGACTTTTTTCTCTGTGTGGTCTGCAGACTGCCTGCATCCAATCACCTTTGGCACTTGTTGAAGATGCAGGTTCCTTGGCCCCACCCCGGGCCCACTAAATAGATAACTCTAGGATCTGGGCGACTTCATTCTTAACAGGTGACATTCAACAGGTCCAGTTTGAGAACTGCTTTATATGTGATTCTGATGCATTATGACACTTGGAAAGCCACAGCTCTGGAACAATTAAGCTTGCATTTCTGCCTTATAGATTCTAGATCTTTTTTCTGGACTCAACTAGACTTTCCTCAGCAACTTGGGGGAAATGTCAGACACTAAAACACAAAGAAGCAAAGAAAGAAAAGTGATGTAATCTGAGGCCACATGGAGTCTGAGGCCAAGAAATTGTAATGGAAAAACACATGACTCCTCACCTTGACTCTGACCCAGGCTTGGGGTGGAAATGTAATGTGTGAACAGACACAACACAGTTCTTTCTTCTTTGTGCGTATAGTACTGAACCCAGGGATACTATAACTTTCAGCTACACTCCCAGCCCTTTTTTATTCTTTATTTGGAGACAGGGTTTTGCTAAGTTGTTGAGGCCAGCCTCCAACTTGCAATTCTCCTGTCTCAGCCTCCCAAGTTTTGGGATTGCAGGATTGCAGGTGTGCACCACTGCACCCAGTCATGACATAGTTCTTTGGCAAAGGGGCTGGTTGCATTTGGCAAGCTCTTTCTGGACAAGACGCTTCTGCTGCTTCTTCTGGGCTTGTGTGACTTTTGCTCTCCTCTTAGCAGTTCCAGGGCAGCAACTGTGTGAGCCAAGAAACTGGAAACTCTGATCCCGGTCTCAGCCTGCAGGATCTGACCTCCAAGGGAGCAAAGGGGCACTGTCCCCCGTCTGTGAAGTGACTCATAAGGGCTTTGCAGCCCCACCGAGCCTTCCTTCCTGAGCAGAGCAAGGTCGAAGCCATTCTCTGGGGACCCAGCCGGCCAGACAATGGAGGCTCTGTTTCTGTGTTTGCTGGCACCCAGGCAGTTAACCCAGAAACAGCCCTTGTGCCCTTTAGGGCAAGCAAATTTTAAAGCACTGCCTTCAACTATAGCCCAACATGTTATCGACTAAGAAGATGCATTTGCCTCCCCCAAAACACTGTTTTTTCCATACTCTTTGACCATGGGGTCTTGTGGAGAGAATCTTTTCTTCCTCTGCAGCTGATGATCCCTGGGAGAATTTGTAGATCTTCATAAGAGTTCCCCCAGGCACTCCTGAGACAAGAGAAACCTATGTCCGCTCAACAAGATGGGCTGGGAACAAGCACAGTGTCTTTCTCCCACCCCCTGGCAGCCAGGGACCAAACAGCCACCCAGGAGGCCAAAACCTAGATAAGCTTGAAGATTTGTGTTGAAGTTTATTTCTTTATACTCTGCATCATTTCAAAACTTAACACAGCTTAAAAAAATACATCCAGAATACCTCAATAAAGGAATGGAAACAAAGGGGAAGGAAGGGAAACCAATGAAAACAGGTAGAGGCTTATGCATAAATTCCCTGGTGTACTAAGCACCCAAGTGTGGTTCTGAGCTTTTAGTAAGAAAATAATTGATCAGTCTTAAAGGTAACCCAAATATTCTCAATTCCTTGACCTTTTCCTTTCTTAAAAAAAATTAACATTATTGAGCGTCTACTGGGTACCTGGAACTGTCCTAGGCACAAGGATACAGCTGTGAACAAAGTCTGTCTTCATGGGGCTGGCTTTCCCGTTGGGGAACAAGACACAGGGAATACGGGGAGGTGGACAGCCTCGGAGGACAGTGGAATACATGGCAGTGATGTGCCAGGGATGATACTGCCAAGAGAAAAAAAGAACGGTATCCCCTGCCATAGAAAGTGACCAGGGGAAGCCGGGTGTGATTACACAAACCTATAATCCCAGTAATTGGGAGGCTGAGACCGGAGGATCGTAGGTTCATGGCCAGCCTCAGCAACTTAGTGAGGCCCTATTTCAAAATTTAAAAAAAGTTAAAAGGGCTTGGAAGTAGAATGCCCCTGGATTCAATCCCTAGTTGTGCACACACACACACACACACACACACACACGTGCACGCGCACACACTTTATTTATTTATTTATTTATTTATTTATTTATTTATTTATTTATTTATTTATTTATTTTTGAGGTACTAGGGATCGAACCCAAGGGCATTCTTCCTCCTAGCTACACCCCCAGTCCTAATTTTTATTCTTTATTTTTGAAACAGGGTGTCACTAAATTGCGGAGGGCCTCACCAAGTAGCTGAGGCTGGCCACAAACCTGCAGTCCTCCTGTCTCAGCCTCCCAAGTACTGGAATTATAAGCGTGTACCATCGCATCTGGCTAGGTGTGATCATTTTAGACAGAGCCATTTGGGAAGTCCTCTTAGGGAGTGATGCTAAAGAAACAAGCAGAAGGGTGCGGAAGTGAGCCTCCGACATGTGGGACAAAGGGGTTTTCAGCATGGAGTGTGTGTCAAGACCACAAAGCAGGGATGGATTTGGTGTCTGTGGGACTTCCGAAAGGTCAGTGTGGCTTGAGCACAGGAAGTGGGAAGAGGAGCAGGGGTAAGAAGCTCATGACATCCTCTAGTTTGGCGGCCTGCATCACAGGAGATGAGGTTGGAAGGAGAACGGAGGCCATGGTGGTTGAGCAGAGAGGCAGTATGATTTCAAAAGACCAGTCTGGCTGCTGCATGAAAAGTAGCTGGGGCTGGGGGTGTTAGAGAGCTTAGGCTGCCACAGTAAAATTCCACACACTGGGTGGCTTAAACAGAAATTTATATTTTCACAGTTCTGGAGCATAGAACTCCAAGATCAAGGTGTTGGCAGGTTTGGTTTCTTCGGTAGCCTCTGTCCTGGTTTGTTGTTGCTGCTCCTGTTGCTATTATTGTTGTTTTGTTTTTGCAATGCTGGGGATCAAAACTGGGGC
>PVLC010045959.1:0-11604 GCA_004027655.1 Graphiurus murinus | reverse complement strand
ATTTTATCCATTCACTGTCCTTTTATTGCAGTATTTAATCAATTTACATGTAGATTAATTATTGATAGGTGAGGACTTGCTATAGCCATCTTATTTTCTGACTCTCCTATCTGTCATTTCGTTGTTGTATTCTTGCCTTACCACCTACTTGGTTTCCTTCAGGATTTGAAGGGACCATGGAGGACTTTGTTCTTGCATTGTATATTTTGATCCCTTTCTCTTTAATATTTTTGTGTTTACTATAGGTTTTCTTCTTTCTGGTTACAAAGAGTCTTGCAGAAAACATTTTAGAGTCAGTCTATTTTAAGTTGTTAGCAAACTAACATCAACTGCAAGGAAAATCTGTATACCCTTTAACTGATTCTTTCACATTTTATGTTATTGTTGTCACAATTTACATCTTTTATGTATAATGTTTTCACTAAAACTATTGTAGCTATAATTATTTTTATTAGTTTTGTATCTTAACTTTAATGGTAGAGCTGAAAGTTATTTATGAACCATTCTCAAAGAATCATTAGAATTGAAGTCAGACTATATGCTTAACATTACGGTGAGTTTTATACATTCATAAGTTTTCATGGTGTTAATGGCCTTTCATTTTAAAAACTCGAAGAACAACTTTAAGCATTTCTTGGAAGGCATTCTAGTGGTGACAGACATTCTCTTATTTGTTTTGGAAAGTCTTTATCTCTCCTCTATTTCTGAAGCTTCAAGTACATAGATCTGGCGTGAGTACACACCTGGAGACTGGGTGTACTCAGTTGTTCTTGGAGCTTGTGCATTTGTAGGTAGACATGCCACCTGGATCTTGAGGAGCAAACTTGATCCCTGGGTCTCATAAGCTGACCTGGAACTGTGGTAGGCCATACACCTGGGTGCCTGGATGCTGGCCTTAAACTGGGTAATGGCTGGCACTTGGCTTCAGGAGGTAGGCCTGATCCTGTGTCACAGAAACTCAGGTTCACTAGGGAAGATTTAGGCTTGGATCTATGTGTGTGAGCCTGGAATCTAGGTTTGCAAAACTAAGCCTGAATCCTGAGGGCAATGGGGATTAACCTGGGTCCTGGGTCCACATGTGTTAACAACATGAGTCTTCAAGAGTGGGCCTAGAACCCAGATGTACTAAACCTTTCCTTTATTGTTTAGCTAGAGGTATAATATAATGTCCTAGTCTTCTAGTTCTACCTGCAATTTTTGAGACAGTTTCTTTTGTTTATTTTTTCCTCTGATTCTATGTAACATTTTCTTACTTCTTGACATCTAGAAAGTTTTCTTTTATTATGTAATGGATAATACATATGTTATATTATTGAGTTCCTAGATGTTTTTGTACTGTTTTCAGTCATGTTGAATTTATTTTTGTTTTTGTTTTTTTCTTAGCAGGGTGTTAATTCATATGCAGGTCAATTTGTTTCATTTGAGTCTTGTTTTAAGTTTTCTTACAGTGGGTATAGAATAGCCTTAACTCTTGAGATATTACTTTCTGTTATTATAATTACTTTTTGTAATTCTCTGTGGAAAACCCTTGGTGTATATGGTTTTATAATCTGGTTGGTTGGAACTTGGTTGTCAGCAGGCTTTCTTTACCACATGGCAGGTATCATTCTAAAACGACCCCAAAAGATTCTGGCAAGTCAACCACTTCTTCAGCATGCCATCAAAGAGTAAATTAGATAACACTGTGAGGGATTTTAGACATGAAATGGAAGTCTTAATTTGCTCGATCTTAAGATATTGAAATTATCCAGGTTGGCTTACTTACATATGAGTCTTTAAAAAATTATCCACATTATGAACTGCCTAAGAAGATCACACTGTAAGGAACTATGGGTGTATTCTAGCAACTAGGAGTTGTCAATGACTTACAGATAGAAAAAAATAAGGGAGTGGGGCTTCTGTCCTACAACTACAAAAAAAAATTTAGCTTTGTAAACAAAAAGGGAGTGTGAAAGAAGACTCAGATTCTACACAAAAACCCAAACCATGATTCTCAACTTGACTTCAAACTTATGAGACCCTGAAAGTAGAATCCAATTCTGTCATACCCATATATCTGATCCATAGAAATTTTCAGAGAGTTTTTTGGGCTGTTACGAGTTTGGTAATTTGTTATGCAAACGTATTAAATTTGATAAAAATTTGAATTTAAGTAAAAAAGTGCTTAATTGTCCTGTTGCCAAACCAAGGTGGGTCAGAGCTACTTCTAAGGGATACAAAGGGAAGGAAGGCTTTTATATCATGAAGATAGAAGTAAATCAAAAGAAATATTTGGTAGGCGACAGTCATACAGTTGCCTTATTTGATCCATCCTTCTGGAAAGTCTTGAGTTATGTAATTAAATTATAGTTAGCACTTCTGATTGGTTAGCCGCATATTTCATTTTGCTTTAATAAAGATATTTACCAAGAAAAACCCTCTCAAGATTAGTTTTGCTTATATTTGCGAATCAACCAAGATTAAGGCTCTCCACTCATGAATTGGTCACGAGTGGTCTCCATTTTTACTGAAACATGTTGTTTAAATGCTTCATAAGCTTTTAGTTATTTATGGAAGATGATTTAATTTAATATTTATGTCAAGTGTCTCAAATCTGAACCTAAAAGATTCTTAAGGTTTAATCATTTTTCTATATAATACAACCCCTCCTGAGTAGTATTTATATAATTTTTGAAATATTATTTTTGATTGATCTATACCAGTTGGGAAACTTTGGATTAGAATGATTTTTTAGTGATTGCGTTAGAATCTTTAGGATATTTGCTGATCAATAATGTTTTCTAAGAAAATCCAGTCATTACATGCTTATGTCTTTACCTTTCCACAGCATCCTTATCAAAAACTCTCTTCCTGTCTTACTATCTAAGTATTTTTCTTCTTTTTTTTTTCCTTCAAAATAATGAATGCTTAAGTAAGTTCCTAAGCACTTTTATTGTTACATTATGTCAAAATTTCTGATTTCAACACTTTTGTATCTTATTCTTTCCCTTGGTACTTTTCTTTGATAGGATTTTTTTAGGCAGGTTTTGTGGGTGGTCACATCTCCAGTTATTTTGTGTGTCTGCAGCTAGAAAACATGTTTGTTGTCCTCACTTTTGAAAAGTATTATCCTTAGATATAAAATTATATGTTAGAGTCATTTTTGTAGCAGTGTGAAGATATTGCTCCATTCACTTTTGACATCTATTATTGCAAATGAAACGTCCACTGTCAGTGGGTCACTCCTTTATTGTTAAACTGTCTTTTTTTGCTAGTAGCTTTTATGGCTTATTTTATTCTTAATGTACAATGTTACTATTATGTTGTATATAGGTACAGACATATTTGTTTGTTCCATTCATTATTTTGAAATGTACATTTTGTTAGAGATACTTCTTCCCTTTCAGTCTATCTTAATGTTTTAAATGAATGATGAGGATTTTCAGTGCATTCTCCATAGCCCTTAATTTTTCACATTCTGTATCTTAACCTTTCTGTATGGATGAATTCCTCTTACTCTCTTAAGTTTAGCAGTTTTCTGATGACTCTATTCAAGCTAAAGATTGACAAAGACATTATTGGAAAATGTTTTATCATCAGTGGCATATATCTTATGCCATGATGGTCAATCGTACTTCATATTAATGGGACATTTGCATTCATACTTTTATGCTACATTTAAATGTTATTTCATACGTTACTTATATACTGAAACTAATTAATAAAGTTTTAAAAATATTTTCTGGAATAGTGCACTACTATAATTTCTTCTGATAAAAGATACAAATTTTCTTTGTAGTTTTTCTGGCATTTAAACTTTTTCCTGGTCTTAGATATATTGGTTTTCAGATTTGCTTTAAAAGAGGTGCATTTTTTGTTTGTTTTTGGTAATTGTTTCCTTCTCTTCCATATGAAATCTAATATTCTGTGTTTACATAGGGCCTTTAGTAATCTGTAGAACATGCAAATCTAGTCACCAAACCAGTATGGAAAGTCTTTCTACCATTTTCCATCTTGTCACTTGCAATTTTTCTAAGTAGTATTTGGTAGTGTTAATTTTCAGCCTCCATTCTTTAGCTTAGGGGGCCCAATTCTAGTACCTGGATGCAATTCTTGAGTCTGATTCAAGTGACTAGAGGACTCTCAAATAATTCTTTTCCATAGCAGCAAAATTCCTTAATGATGCCAACACATCTATACCCATCAAAATTTAGCAAACTTATGACTCAACACATTTGTCATTTTATACTTATGTCCTTGTTATAAAGATGTGAGACTTTGATGTGAACTTTGATTTATATAGTTCATATTTTTATATTATAATTGCTTTGCCTTACAAGTGGTGTTTGAAACACAAACTTTATTTATCATCAAAGATTTTAACTAAGCAAAAATATTACTAGACTATATGTTGGAGGGATTGACATCATCTTGTATTCTTATTCAAAAATTTAAAATTATTAACAATTTTCTCCAATAGCAAAGTTTTCTTAAAATATTAGTGTTTTAGGAAATCACCTTCTTTTTATTAATACATAAAAAGAAGTTTTTCAATAAAACATACTTATTTCATGCATATAAGTTTCAATAAGTTGGAGCTTCATCATTCTATGGGAACATTATCTGAATTTTTTTTTATCGTAGTAATTCGTGCACTGTAGCATACATCTTTGTTAAGTACAAGATGTTAACAACATGTTTGCACACAATTCTCATTTGACCCCTTCCCCAATTCCCACCCCATTTCCTCGCCCTCCCTCCCCCTCAGGTTCAGTTCAGTGTGTGACCTTGATATGATTGTGTAAGTACATCATGCGCCTTAGGGTGTCCCTCTGCCCCATGCATCCACTACAATTAAATCAACTTCTTTGCTTATTGAGGATCTCTCCTTTTCATCTGGAGACCCTCCTATGCCCCATCTTTTCTCTAGTATCCGCATATTAGGAAGAACATATGATTCTTTACTCTTTGTGACTGGCTAATCTCACTTAACATAAAGTTTTCCAGTTGCATCCATTTCCCTGCAAAGAACATGATTTTGTTCTTCTTTATGGCTGAGTAAAACTCCATTGTGTACACATCCCATAGTTTTGTAATCCATTCATCTGTGGATGGACATCTTGGCTGCTTCCATAGTTTGGCTATTGTGAATTGTGCAGCTGTAAACATAGATACACATGCATCGGTCTGATAGTTTGGTTTCCATTCTTTTGGGTATATACCCAGTAGTGGTATTGCTGGGTCATATAGGTTTAATATATAGGATATACAAAGAACTCAAGAAAATCGTAACTAAGAAAGCAAATAACCCAATCAGTAAATGGGCAAAGGGTGGTCTAAATAGACACTTCACAAAAGAAGAAATACAAATGGCCAATAAATGTATGAGGAAATGTTCCACATCATTGGCAATAAGGGAGATGCAAATCAAAACTACCCTGAGATTTCACCTAACTCCAGTCAGAATGGCAATCATAAAAAACATGAACAACAACACCTGCTGGCGAGGGTGTGGAGAAGTGGGAACCCTAACACATTGCTGGTGGGACTGCAAACTTGTGCAACCACTGTGGAAAACAGTATAGAGGACCCTCAAATGAATGGGAGTGAACCTACATTATCTGAATTTTTGAAAGTAAAATGCATGGGATAAATAATTGAATAGTCCTTTTAAGTTCAAAGTCTATAGCTAGAAGTGCTGGGTTCATACCTATGTTCTGCCATTTCTTAGCTGTGTGATCTACAGTAGGATCTTTAAATTATCTGTGTTCCTGTTTCTTGATGGAGAAAAGAGAGATAACAATGGTACCTAAGTTCTTACAAGCTCTTTAAAAACACTAAACAAGACAGTATAATCAAAGTGTTTAAAACAGTGTTTTACAAAGCTCTTTTTATTCATTAAATTGCAAAGAATGGTTATCAGGCAGCTTAGAGAAAGGAGTGCTAAGAAATTTCTTCCATTTGTTATAGTTTTTTTCTGCTACTATTTTATTGAATACATAAACTAAAAAAACAATCCACAAAAGCATGAAAAAATCAAATGCATTCAGTGATTTCTAAAGGATAATGTTATGATTCAATGAATATTTTTCACCTAGAGGTGACATAAAGACCTTTTTTCTCCAGACAATCTCCCTGATTATACCAATAAATAAAATGACATTAAGCAACTATTTAACTTTAGTCTGAGTACACATTCTCCCACCAAAAACCAAAACAACCCCCCCAACCGTAATTAGAAAATGCAATCAATTTTCTATTCGTTTAAGGTGAGATATCAGATTCTTTTAAAAAGTGATTGGATCTTTAAGAATTCCTGGATAAATTAGCTGATTTCAGAAATTAATAGAACAATTATCATAAGGCAAATTAAGACTTTCCTGAGAGTAGTGAGCAAAAACACAAAAAGAGCCAGGCATGGTGATACATGTCTGTAATCCCATACATAGGAGTGGAAGGCTGAGAGAGAAGGATCGTGGGTTTGCGACCTGCACCTGGTAACACAGCAAGACCTTTTTTCAAAATAAAAACAAGTAAATGAATAAGTAAAAGAAGCTAGGGAGCCAGGCATGGTGGCGCACGCTTGTAATCCCAGCATTTGGGAGGCTGAGACTCGAGGATCCGGGTTCGAGGCCAGCCTCAGCTGCTTAGTAAGGCTCTCCACAACTTAGTGAGACTCTGTTTCAAAATAAAAATAAAAAATAGGTCTGAGGCTGTAGCTCGGAGGTAGAATGCCCCCAGGTTCCATCCCCAGTACTGCAAAAAAAAAAAAAAAAAAAAAAAAGAAGCTAGGGTTGTATTTCATTAGTACAATTAGTACAGTATCCTAGGTTCAACACACACACACACACACACACGTTCACAAAAGAAAAATATATTGGTGATATCAAAAAAGAATAGGAGGCAACAATAATATGGCCAAGATAGCTGGATTTATATCCACTTTCTGCACTTTTCTGACTGTATGATCTAATTAGTTGAAATTTATTATTTTTTTATTGACAATTGTTTTCTTTATTTATTTTTTATTTTTTATTATTCATACAATGTAAGCAGACATCTTTGTTAGGTACAAATTGAAAATGACATATGTGCCCACATTTCTCATTTGACCCCTTCCCCCAATTCCCACCCTGCTCCCTCGCCCTCCCTCCCTCTCAGGTTCAATTTAGTGAGTAACCTTGATGTACATTAGGGTATCCCCGCCCCCTCGTCAATCCCTTTCAGTTAAATCAACTTCATTGTTTATCGAAGGTCTCTCCTTTTCCATCTGAAGACCCTCTTATGCCCCATCTTCTCCCTAGCATCCACATATTAGGGAGAACATGTGCTTCCTTACTCTTTGTGACTGGCTAATCTCACTTAACATAATGTTTTCCAGTTACATCCATTTCCCTGCAAATAACATGATTTTGTTCTTCTTTATGGATGAGTAAAATTCCATTGTGTACATATCCCACAATTTTGTAATCCATTCATCTGTTGATGGACATCTTGGCTGCTTCCATAGTTTGACTATTGTGAATTGTGCAGCTATAAACGTAGATACATATACCTTGGTCTGATAGTTTGGTTTCTGTTCTTTTGGGTAGATACCCAGAAGTGGTATTGCTGGATCATATGGTAGGCTCATTCCCATTTGTCTGAGGATCCTCCATACTGTTTTCCAAAGTGGTTGCACTAGTTTGCAGTCCTCCCAACAATGTATTAGAGTTCCCACTTCTCCACATTCTCGCCAGCAGTTGTTGTTGCTCGTGTTTTTGATGATTGCCATTCTGATTGGAGTTAGGTGAAATCTCAAGGTGGTTTTGATTTGCATCTCTCTGATTACTAGTGATGTGGAACATTTTCTCATACATTTATTGGCCATTTGTATTTCTTCTTTTCTGAAGTGTCTATTTAGATCCTTTGTCCATTTTTTAATTGGGTTATTTGTTTTCTTGGTTGTGATTTTCTTGAGTTCTTTGTATATCCTAGATATTAGACCTCTATCTGAAGAGTAACTGGCAAAAATCTTCTCCCACTCTGTAGGCTCTCTGTTGAGGTTCTTGACAGTTTCCTTTGCTGCACAGAAGCTCCTCAGTTTAATGCAATCCCATGTATTGATCTTCCTTTGAGTTGCTTGTGCTTTGGAGGTCTCGTTGAGAAAGTTTTTACTTGTGCCTATGTGTTGAAGTGTTGGTCCTATGCCCTCTTCAAGGATGCAAGGCTGGTTCAACATATGAAAAACAATCCATGTAATTCACCACATAAACAAACTTAAAGACAAAAACCACATGATCATATCAATTGATGCTGAAAAAGCATTTACAAGATCCAACACCCATTCATGCTAAAAGCACTTCAGAGAATTGGAATAGAAGGAACGTACCTCAACATCATAAAGGCAATATACAGTAGGTCCACAGCCAATATCATATTAAATGGAGAGAAACTGTAAGAGTTCCCACTAAAAACAGGAACAAAACAAGGATGTCCATTATCACCTCTTCTGTTCAATATAGTACTCGAGACTCTAGCCAGAGCAATAAGGCAAGAGAAGGAAACCAAAGGGGTAAAAATAGGGAAAGAAGAACTAAAACTATCCCTCATTGCAGATGACATGATATTATACCTAGAAGACCCAACAAAGTCAGGCAAAAAACTTATAGAACTGATCAACGAATTCAGTAAAGTGTCTGGATACAAAATCAATCCTAAAATATCAGAAGCTTTTCTGTATGCCAACCATAAATCCACTGAAAAAGAAATCCAGAAAACAATTCCACTGACAATAGCCCCCAAAAATAAAATACTTAGGGATAAACCTAAGCAAAGAGGTAAAAGACCTCTATAAGGAAAACTATAAAAAGTTAAAGAAAGAAATCGATGAAGACCTTAGAAGATGGAAGGACATACCATGCTCTTGGATAGGCAGAATAAATATCATCAAAATGGCCATCCTCCCAAAACTGATTTACAGATTCAATGCAATACCCATGAAATTATCAAGGGTACTCTTCACAGACATAGAAAAATCAGTCCTTAAATTCATCTGGAAAAACAAAAAGCCCAGGATAGCCAAAGTAGTTCTTAGCAACAAGAACCATGCAGGAGGTATCACAATACCTGACTTCAAACTCCACTACAAAGCCACAGTAATAAAAACAGCATGGTGTTGGCACAAAAACAGACACATAGATCAATGGAGCAGAATAGAAGACTCAGAAACAGACCCACAGGTTTACAATCAACTGATTTTTGACAAAGGAGCCAAAAACATACACTGGAAAAAAGATAGCCTCTTTAACAAATGGTGTTGGCAAAACTGGTTAACCATATGTAGGAAAATGGAAATAAACCTCACTTTCTCACCCTGCACAAGAGTCAACTCAAGGTGGATCAAAGACCTGGAAGTTAGGTCGGAGACCTTGCAGCTAATTTGTTGAAATTTATACACATAAAAAACCATATGTTTTCTTGGGAAATTGCATTCATGTTATGTCTTTATCTTCATCTTATGTTTTGCAATGTCTTATGGAGATCACCCCCCCAAAAAAAAGCACTATCCAGGTCTTCCTTGAGTATATTGTGTTCACTTCCTGACCACCACAATCAACTGAATGTTGTGATGAAGTGAACCAAGCAAGTTTTTTTTTTCCTTCTCCTGCATATAAAAGTTATGTTTATACTCTACAATAGTTTATCAATGTGCAATAGCATTATATCTAAAAAGCAACCTATGTACCTTAATTTTTTGTGTGTGTGTGATACTGGGGCATTCTACTCTGAGCTAAAACCCTAGTTCTATTTTATTTTGAAACAAGATCTCCCTAAGTTGCTAAAGCTAGCCAGGAACCTGTGAGCTTCCTATCTCAGACTCACAAGTACTGGGATTACAAGGTGCACCACTATGCTCAAACATATACATTAATTTAAAAATACTTTATTGCCCAGATCTCCTACAGATTTTCTGAGCCTTCAGTGAGTTTTAATTTTTTTGCTGGTTGATATTGATTTGATATCAATAAACTAAGAAGTAACTCTTCATCTGTTAAAGATTTATCATGATAGTACAGGAATCAGACAGTACCTAGGTTCCACTTCTAATTCTGATTCTGTTGCTATTTCCACTATATCTGTAGTTACTTCCTCCACTGAAGACCTGAACCTTTCAGAGTCATTCATGAGGGTTGGAATCAATTCTTTCAAACTTCCGTGAATGTTGATATTTTGATTTCTTGCCATAAGTCATAAATATTTAAATGGTAGATGAAATGGTGAGTCCTTCCTGGAAATTCTTAAGCTTACTTTTCCAAATTTATCACTAAAAATTCAATATGTCTTATGAATATTTTTTTTTATATACTAACATTTGAAACACAAAATGACTCCTAGATGAATAGGGTATTAGGAGCATGAAATCAACATTAATCTCCTTTAGCTGACCAGTATTATTTTGAAAGGATTATTTTTATCCCAAATGATAGGTTTCAACAAGCACTTAAAATAGTCAGTAAACTATGTTGTCAACAAATGTATTGTCATCCAGACTTTGTTATTTCAGTTATGAAGCTCAGGGAAAATAGATTGAATGTAATTATCATTAGTCCTAACTTATTCGGAATGATGGGTAAGCACTGGCTTCAACTTAAAGTCACCAGCTATATTAGTTCCTAACAAGAGAGTCAGCCTGCCCCTGAAGCTTTGAACCTAGGCATTTACTTCTTCACTCTGACTAAGGAAGACCTAGATGTCTTCTGCTTCTAAAGTAAGGATATTTCATCAATATTGAAAATCGACTATTTAGTATAAATTCTACATCAGCATGTCCTGCTTTACTTTTGGACATGATTTTTTTTTCTTTTTTTCGTGATGGTGGTACTGGGGGACAGAATGCAGAAGCATTTTACCATTGAGATACATCCCTAGTTCCCCCCTTTTTTTTAATTTTGAAATAAGGTCTTGTTAGGTTGCTGAGGCTGGTCTTGAACCTGTGATGCCACTGTCTCAGCCTCCTAAGTACTAGGCTGACAGGCATGTGCCACCTGATGGAACTCTCAATTAAATATATATATTCACTTACTTGCATGAAGCCTCCACAGTAATCAATTCACAGAAATATCAAGTAAAATGGTAGTTTATAAAGGTTGGGAAGTAGGGATAGGGAGTTTTTAAAAGTCTATAGTTTCCTTTCTACAAGATGAAAAATTTCTGTAGATTGGTTGCACAATATTGTAAATACATTTAACACTACTGAGCTGTATACTAAAAATATGGTTTAAATGATACATTTTTATAAGCATTTAGCCATAATCTAAAAAATATAGCATGGCACTGAATGAAAGAATAAAATTTATAAAAAAATCTATAACGACATCTTTTGTAAGCTTGAAATATATATTTATAATTAAAATTATATATTATCACATTGATATATATATATATTTTTTTTAATTTTTTATTGTAGTAATTTGTGCAATATAGCATACATCTTTGTTAAGTACGAGTTGTTAACAACATATTTGCACACAATTCTCATTTGACCCCTTCCCAAATTCCCCCCCCAATCCCCTTCCCCTCCCTCCCCCTCAGGTTCACTTCGGTGAGTGACCTTGATATGATTGTGTAAGAACATCTTGTGCT
>PVLC010045958.1:0-11604 GCA_004027655.1 Graphiurus murinus | reverse complement strand
TTTTTTTTTTTTTTTTTGCGGTACTGGGGATTGAACTCTGGGGCGTTCTACCTCTGAGCTATACCCCCAGCCCTATTTTTTATTCTTTATTTTGAAACCGAGTCTCACTAAGTTGCGGAGTGCCTCACTAGTTAGCTGAGGCTGGCCGGGAACCCTGATCCTCTGGTCTCAGCCTCCTGAATGCTGGGATTACAATCGTGCGCCACCACGCCCGGCTTTTGTTTTCATTTTTTTAATGCTGATCATAAACCATTCATTTGATCCATCAAAGGATCCATCGAACCTGGCATAGTGGTGCTTGCCTTTAATCTCAATACTTGGATTATAGGTTCAAGGCCAGCCTCAGCAACTTCGCAAGACCCTGTTTATCTTTCTACCTGGGCTAGGGATATAGCTCAGAGGTAGAATGTCCCTGGGTTCAATGCTCAGACACACACACACACACACACACACACACATGGATCCATCAAAGTCTTATCAAAGGGCAGTTTTAAAAGTGCTATCAAAACAATCTTGGATTCTTGGACTGGCCTGTCATTGCCTTGCTGTATCTGTGGGCAATTCCTTGCCCCTCTTTAAACTTGTATATAGTGGAAAGTTGGGGGATGAACTTGAAGAGTCTTCTAGTTCTAATTCCTCATATTCACATATCAATTTATAGTTTTTAGCCAGCATGATGATCATATTCTAGGGTAAGTGCCTCCTCCTTCAGATTTCCATAGTCAGTATTGTTATATTGTGATGCCGGTAAATATTTCATGGTATTACTGTATTTATCTATTTATTTATTTATTTATTTATTTATTTATTTATTTATTTATGGTACTGGGGATTGAATCCAGGGGCATTCTGCCTTTGATCTATACTCCGAACCCTTTAAAAAAATTTTTTTTTTTTAATTTTGAAACAGTCTCACTAAGTTGTTGAGGCTGACTTCAAACCAGCAATCCTCTGTCCAGGCCTCCCAAGTACTGGGATTACAGGCATCTGCCACCACACCCATGTCATGTTGTTGTTATTCCCAGACTTTAAGATCCTAGAAGATAAGGACTGTCTTACTATTTCCTTTTACTTAGTGGTCATGGGATTGAAGTATGTTGAAAGAAGTTGACTAAAGAGTCAGCTATGAAGGGTTGAGGTGGGGCTTTTCCAAAGATAACAGGATTTGAGCTAGATACAGATATATAGTAAGTATTTGGTTGACCAGGAAGGAAATGGAGGCACAGGAAATAAGATCAGCACAAACTTGGAAGCCTTATAAAATGTGGCATGTTTAGGAAATAGCAGATGGGTCAGTGAGCCTCCAAGATAGGGATGGGTGAGGGAAATAGAAGATAATGTGTTCTGGAAAACTTGCTTAGGATTTGATTGTGAGAGGCTTTATAGTTACACTGAAGAGTTCCTTTCTCCTGAGAGCAGGAGGCAGGGCTCGGCCATCAGAGCTATGGTAAGAGTTCAGCAAGAGATGGTGAGGGCTTCAGTTAGAGCAGTGAAGATGGACTGGAGAACAGCGGTTTGCCCCTGCACAGACCTGCAGTAGGCAGGGCAAAGTTAAGGTCACTATCTAGGGATGATGCTCCTGCCTCTTCCTTGACACCTGATCAACACTGACTTAGGTCCTACAGGGCAGAATTATTATTGTTAATATATAGCGGTTTTGTATTCCTTCTGACTCTAACATTTTATAAATATTATCCTGATTTACATCATATCTCTTCCTTGACAGGAAATAGAAATGAAGTATGTTTTCACTAAATGAATGCTTTCTTGAAGGTGAATAATGTAATAATTATGTTCTTGGGCTGTGAAGTAATGGGTAGTGGCCACTGTGTTTGGTTCAACGAATGTATAAATGATGTAATATGATCCTTTAATGTTGATAACAACTTTACCCCTGATTGCCTTCAGCTTTGTTCATGTGTCCCTTGTTTGTATTAACCCAAACTTCTTTGGCATTTTTATTTTAGTTGTGGGAATCCCCTGACCACATCGGGTACTGGACAGTTTGTGAACTGCTCCGCCATGGAGGAGGCACTGTCTTGCCATCTGAAACTTTCAGCTGGACTTTTACTGAAGCTGAGAAAATGATGCTCGGGGATGAAGGGAAGCAATCAAGCCCACCTCACCTCTCTCCATGGATTTCAACTCTGCCAACTGATGCCACTATAAATCGTTTGCTCTGTAATTTTGACTATGAAGCCTCATTTCCACCAATGGAAGGAACATTATTTCTCCCTGTTAAAGGTAAGCATATAGCATTTTTAGTTTTTTTTTTTTTAATCTTAATTATATCCATTACATGTAAAAGTTACATGTAGAAAGCATGTAACCTTTTTTAGCATTTCTCATAGCCTGGGCACTCAATTATTGCTTATAACTGAAGGAATTTTAAAAATGCATCAGCAAACTGAGCGTGGTGGCACAAGCCTGTAATCCCAGTTCTTGGGAGGCTGAGACAGGAGGATCACAGGTTCGAAGCCAGCCTCAGCAACTTAGTGAGACTTTCAGTACCTTAATGAGACCCTGTTTCAAAATAAAAATAAAATAGGGCTGGGGGTGTAGCCTGGAGATAGAACACCCCTGGGTTCCATCCCCAGCACCACAAAAAAGAAAAGGATTGAAGTTTAGTATAGTATAACTGCTGACTCATGTATAAAAGAAACAGTAAGCTGGGCATGGTTGTGCACACTTGTAATCCCAGCATTTGGGAGGCTGAGACCGGAGGATCTGGGTTCGCAGCCAGCCTCAGCTCCCTAGTGAGGCATTCTGCAACTTAGTGAGACCCTGTTTCAAAAATAAAGAATAAAAAATAGGGCTGGGAGCCGGGCGTGGTGGCGCACGCTTGTAATCCCAGCATTCGGGAGGCTGAGACCGGAGGATCCGGGTTCGCGGCCAGCCTCAGCTACCTAGTGAGGCACTCCACAACTTAGTGAGACTCGGTTTCAAAATAAAGAATAAAAAATAGGGCTGGGGGTGTAGCTCGGAAGTAGAATGCCTCTGAGTTCAAGCCCCAGTACCGCAAAAAAAAAAAAAAAAAAAAAAAAAATAGGGCTGGGGATGTAGCTCAGAGGTAGAATGCCCCTGAGTTCAATCCCCAGTACCGTGAAAAAAAAAAAAAAAGAACCAGTAATTGATTTTAAAGAATATCTCAGCTGTTCCCAAAGAAGGGTATTATCTTTCAGGTGCCCAGGCACATAGGTGTAAAGATATCATTGCCTCATACCTCATAGAGAGACTGATGAATTGAAGACCGTAAAGAAGCAATGATTGAGCCGGGCGTGGTGGCGCACGCTTGTAATTCCAGCATTTGGGAGGCTGAGACCGGAGGATCCGGGTTCACAGCCAGCCTCAGCTACCTAGTGAGGCACTCCGCAACTTAGTGAGACCCTGTTTCAAAATAAAGAATAAAAAATAGGGCTGGTGGTGTAGCTCAGAGGTAGAATGCCCTGAGTTCAATCCCCAGTACCGCAAAAAAAAAAAAGCAATGATTGCTGGGCATGGTGACGCATGTTTGTGATCCTCGTATTTGGGAGTCTGAGACAGAAGGATTGCAGATTAGAGGATAGTCTCAGCAATGTAGCGGGACTCTGAACCAACCTAGTGAGACCCTGTTTCAAAACAAAATTGAAAAAGGCTGGGGATATAGCTTGGATTTAGAATGCCCCTGGATTCAATCCCCAGGACCACAAACACACACACACACAAAAAAGAAACAATGATTGACTAAGAAGAAATACATTAGTTTACTGAACCCTCAAGTTATGCTTGTAGTCAGGAAAAGCCAGCATGATGGGATCTTCATAAATTTGCTTCACTACGTGATTTGCCATATAGCAAATTTCAGTTCTGAATAAATTACATATTCTCACAGAAATAATACTGGTAAACACTGAACTATGGTGCACATTATGTGCAGGTTTAAGGAATTTCCAAGAGTACTTTTGTTTAAGCAATTTCATCATTCAGTTTTTAGAATTTAACCTCCTCATAAGATATGATGCATTATATGGGTTTAAGAAGTGGTGTCTTCTTTCTTGTAAGAAGTAAGTATTGGCTGGGTGTGGTGGCACACGTTTGTAATCCCAGCATTTGGGAGGCTGAGAACGGAGAATTCGGGTTCACGGCCAGCCTCAGCTACCTAGTGAGGCACTCCTCAACTTAGTGGGCCCTGTTTCAAAATAAAGAATGAAAAATAGGGCTGGGGGTATACCACAAAAAAAAAAAAAAAAAAAAAAAAAAGAAGTATTGCTTGAATATATATTTCTAAACTGTAATTATTGAGAAGTTCTGATATCATACCTTACCTTTGGTATATAGCTTTTTCCATGGAGCTAAATGAGCTTGCTGTGGTAGTAAGCTGACAATAGAAGAAATCAAGATTTCTGGTTGAGATACTAGTATTGTTAACTTAGTTCACATTTCAATGAAGTGACAGTACTAGTACCTTAACTGGAAATCTGATTTTTTTTCATTTTTATTATTAAATTTCTTTTTAATAACCATTGCTTATATAAAAACTTTAAAGTTCTTAGTCAGGCGTGGCGGCACAGACCTTTAATTGCAGGACTTGGGAGACTGAAACGAGAAGACTACAGCCTCAAAGCCAGTCTCAGAAACTTAAGAAGACCCAACAACTTAGCAAGACCCTGTTTCAAAAAAATAAAAAGGCTAGTGGGCCGGGCGTGGTGGCACACGCTTGTAATCCCAGCATTCGGGAGGCTGAGACCGGAGGATCCGGGTTCTTGGCCAGCCTCAGCTACCTAGTGAGGCACTCCGCAACTTAGTGAGACTCGGTTTCAAAATAAAGAATAAAAAATAGGGCTGGGGGTATAGCTCGGAGGTAGAGGTAGAATGCCCCTGAGTTCAATCCCCAAAACCACAAAAAAAAGGGCTGGTGGTATAGCTCAGAAGTAGAATGCCCATGGATGCAAACCCCAACACCACAATTTTTTTTTTTAATATTCTTTATTTCCAATAGGCAAAGAGATTCAAGAAACATGGACAGTCACCCTAGAGCCCTTGGTCATGCATCAGAGACATTTTCAGGAACCAGTGAGAATTTTCCTGAAAGGCACGGTGGCCCCGTGGTCTCTCCCAGTGTGTGGCACTCTGGGCACTGACAGCTGGATGCTACAGAGTCCAGAGGAGAACAAATCAACTCAAAGGCTGTTATTTCAGCAGTTGGTAAGCACACTGACTGCTGAAGAGTTACATCTGGTAGGTATCCTCCAACTGCTAAGTAATTCTTGTCTAATAACACACGGTAATGAGAGATAAATATGTTTATAAAATGCCAAGGATCACTCTCCATAATATAGTCTCAGTAAAACTGATTATATTTTTGCAAATGATATTGTCTGTACTGAAACATCATGACAACAGTGCTCATTAGCAAAGAAACCCTTTATAAGATTGTATATACCTTGAATTCAATAAGTACCTTGAGCTGGGCGTGGTGGCGCACGCTTGTAATCCCAGCATTCGGGAGGCTGAGACCGGAGGATCCGGGTTCGTGGCCAGCCTCAGCTACCTAGTGACGCACTCCGCAACTTAGTGAGACTCGGTTTCAAAATAAAGAATAAAAAATAGGGCTGGGGGTATAGCACGGAGGTAGAATGCTCCTGAGTTCAACCCCCAGTACCGCAAAAAAAAAAAAAAAAAAGTACCTTGAATTCACATAGGAAGAAGGGTGATCTGCCAAATGGAATTGTTGAATTAGAGTATGAAGTGATGGGTGACTTCTTGTTATTTTTTTAAATGTTCTGTGTATTATTGTTTTTTTAGGGTGTGTGTATGCGGGGGGAGGGTGGTGGTACTGGGGATTGAACCCAGGAACATTCTACTGCTAAGTTACATCCCCAGCCCTATTTTATTTTTATTTTGAAACAGGGTCTCATTAGGTTGATAAAAGTCTTAATACTTGTTGAAGCTGTCCTCAAACCTGTGATCCTCCTGTCTCAGCTTCCCAAGTACTGGGATTACAGGCGTGTGCCACCATGCCCAGTTTATTTATTTATTTATTTATTTATTTATTTATTTTTTGTGGTACTGGGGATTGAACTCGGGCATTCTACCTCCGAGCTATACCCCCAACCCTATTTTTTTATTCTTTATTTTGAAACAGGGTCTCACTAAGTTGCGGAGAGCCTCACTAGGTAGCTGAGGCTGGCCGCGAACCTGGATCCTCCGGTCTCAGCCTCCCAAATGCTGGGATTACAAGCATGCACAACCATGCCCAGTTTACTGGTTCTTTTATACATGAGTCAGCAGTTATACTGTACTAAACTTCAATCCTTTCCTTTTTTGTGGTACTGGGGATGGAACCCAGGGGTATTCTACCTCCAAGCTACATCCCCAGCCCTATTTTTCATTCTTTATTTTGAAACAAGGTCTCACTAAGTTGCAGAGGGCCTCACTAAGTAGCTGAGGCTGGCCGAGAACCCGGATCCTCTGGTCTCAGCCTCCCAAATGCTGGGATTACAAGCGTGCGCCACCACACCCGGCTCCCAGTTTATATATTACTTTTATGTGAGCATTTAAGAAAAAGCTGCTACACTGTAAAATTATAGTAGTATCATAATAGTGACTTGAACTTGGAAATGTCAAAAAGTAAATATGCCCGGATTGAATTTAAGGATGACAGATATTTTTAAATTACCATCAGATTCCCCACTTTACTTTGTCTTTGTAATCTCAGGAGGCATCTGTATTTTGGACCCTTTTTTTTTGCGGGACTGAGGATTGAACCCAGGGGCATTCTACTTCCTAGCTATACCCCCAGCCCTATTTTTTATTCTTCATTTTGAGACAGGGTTTCACTATGTTGCAGAGGGCCTCACTAAGTAGCTGAGGCTGGCTACAAACCTGCGATCCTCCTGTCTCAGCCTCCCAAGTACTGGGATTACAAGTGTGCACCACCACACCTGGCTCTTCTGGACCCTTTTAAGTGGTAGTATTGCCTCATGGCTAAGGGCATGGGTTTTGTTTTGTTTTGTGTTACTGGAAATTGAAGCCAGGGGCATTCTACCCAAGCTACACTCCCAGCCCTATTTTTTATTCTTTATTTTGAAACAGGGTCTCACTAAGTTGTAGAGAGCTTAAGTAGCTGAGGCTGGCCTTGAACCTAGTTATTCTCCTGTCTCAGCAAGCACTGGGATTACAGCCGTGGGTTTTTAAAGTCTGATGTGCCTGACTTCTCCCCATTCTAATGAAACCTTGAACAAGTTACTTCTTCTTCAGTCTCAATCCCTCTGCTATAAAATGGGGATAATAATCATTTTCTCCTCAGAGTGGTTGTGAAGATTCAGTGAGTACATAATAAGTGTTTAGTAAATATTTCTGTATCATTAGTAAATTCTCTTTGCCTCTATTAGCCAACTATTATCCTATCTTTTTCAAAGCTGTATTCTTCAGGCACATTGACAACAATATCCGCAACTAATTAGAGCTACTTTGTAGGTTGCCAGTGTGGACCCTGGTGAAGGCTGGCCTCCTGTCACCGGAGTTATTTCCCCGCTTTCTGCCAATGCTGTGGTTCTCACTGTGTTCCACACCAAGGAGGCTGAATTTCAAAGACATCTCCAAACGATTGTGGCCGGAGGTCCCCAGGATACAGCTTCCCTTTTCTCAGATGTTTTGGATGGTGTATTCAATCAGATTCGTAATTCATTTGAAGATCCTCCTCCTTCTGGTATGCTGGGAGGTGAGTGGGTGTGGTGAGTTTGTGGGGTTCTTTTCTGATTATGTCAGCCCTTTCAGTTAAGCAAAGTCATCAGCTGAAAATCAAGGCTTAGGGAGTGTTGGTGGTTAAGAAGAGGGGAGGTGTAGAAAGGTGTGAGCAAGAGGGTGAGTGTAGTAGGAAACAAGTAAGGTTGCCTAGAAGGTCTTAAATATTAAATAAGATCCCTCAGCATGTTGATTTATCTTCCCGGGACAGTCACAGGGAAAGCAGAGAGCTGGATTGACCAGGTTTGGGATTTTGCCAAATGAGGATAGTGAAGCTAGAGAGGAGTGAGAGGTTCTGAAGTATGAGCAGAAAGTGATTTTAGCGACTGTTCATGGAATCAGGCAGAATAAGGAGGGAAGAGATGACAACAGAAGGGCAGAGGAAAGATGACGGGATCCATGGTTTAGTAGGGGGTCTAAGGACTGTTGGAACACATGTACTAACTGGAGATATCTATTTCTGCATTCATTCTCGTAGATCTTAATGCCTTGTATAGGGTGGGGGTGTGGAGGTGTACTGGGGATTAAAGCCAGCGCCTCATGCATGCTAGGCAAGTGCTCTACCACTCAGCTACATTCCTGACTCCATTCTCATAGACCTTGATGGTGTGTGTGTGTGTGTGTGTGTGTGTGTGTGTGTGTGTGTGTGTGTTTTACTGGGTTGAACCCAGGGCTTCATGCATGCTAGGAAAGTGCTGTACCACTGAACTACACCTCCAGCCCTACTCTTATAGACCTTTATTTCCTTTGTCTAAAATTTGGATGTGATATAGCAAATGTAATTAATGGGCATTAATGCTATAATGTGACATATCTTCTTCTATTTAAGAAACGGTCTACGCCGGGCGTGGTGGCGCACGCTTGTAATCCCAGCATTCGGGAGGCTGAGACCGGAGGATCCGGGTTCGCGGCCAGCCTCAGCTACCTAGTGTGGCACTCCGCAACTTAGTGAGACTCGGTTTCAAAATAAAGAATAAAATATATAGGGCTGGGGGTATAGCTCGGAGGTAGAATGCCCCCGAGTTCAATCCCCAGTACCGCAAAAAAAAAAAAAAAAAAAAAAAGAAACGGTCTACAAACTCTTATACTAAAAATAATAGTTTTGAGCCTGGCTTGTAATCCCAGTACTTGGGAGGCTGAGACCAGAAAATCCAGATTCGTGGCCAGCCTCAGCTACTTAGTGAGGCTCTCCCCAAGTTAGTGAGACCATGTTTCAAAATAAGAATAAAAAATGGGGCCGGGCGTGGTGGCGCACGCTTGTAATCCCAGCATTTGGGAGGCTGAGACCAGAGGATCCAGGTTCACGGCCAGCCTCAGCTACCTAGTGAGGCACTCCGCAACTTAGTGAGACCCTGTTTCAAAATAAAGAATAAAAAATAGGGCTAGGGGTATAGCTTGGAGGTAGAATGCCCCTGAGTTCAATCCCCAGTACCGCAAAAAAAAAAAAAATGGGGCTGGGTGTGTCGCTCCGAGGTAGAATGTCCCTGGGTTCAATCCCCAGTACCATTAAAGAAGAAGAAGAAGGAGGAGGAGGAGGAGGAGGAGGTCTGGAACAGTGACATACACCTATAATCCTGGTACTTGGGAGGCTAAGACAGGACCACAGGTTCCAGAACAGCCTCAGCAATAGTGAGACTCTCAGCAACCTAGTGAGACCCTGTTTCAAAACAAAAAATATAAAAATAAAAAGGGCTGGGGTGTAGCTCAGGGGAGAATGCCCCTGAATTCAATCCCCAATACCACACAAAAGAAAAAAAAGGTGAAGTCAGTGTGATGGAAGAGAGTGATAGGCTGGATGGTTTGTGGTCCTGTGGAGATGAGGGTGAATTATAGACAAAGAACTGCATGGTAAGCTCCAAGAAAACACATTGCCAAGCAGACAAGCAGAAGGTGTGGGTTGAAAGGACGTGGTGTATGGTACTGTGTTCTTTTGGCTAGATGTAGTTATTTTTGTCACTGTCCAGATTCAACTGCTCCAATTGATATTAGTCTATTAGGAATAATTACATATGAACCAAAACAATATGATATTATGAGCTGATTGATATCAGTACCTTGCTTGCCAGTCATGTGTAGGTTATTTGTATTACAGAAAATTTATGTTGCAGTAGAACAGACTGTACCTTAATTATTTATAAAGTCTTAGGAATGGATCAGAAAGCTGTTTTAGGATGTGGTAAAGGAAGAATGGGAGCATTTTACCAGCACTCCATGCGCTAGCCTGGCCCACGGTTTCTTTGAGGGCGTAAATCAGTATGCTGACTTATTGTCCAGCCTGCCCACCACATTCTGTCCTGGTGAGGTCCTACTCATGAGTCAGTACCTAGCCCAGATACCGTATTCTCCAGGGCACCTTTCTTGTACTCCTAGATAGTGTGTACAGAAGTATCTGTTAGTGTTCCCTGAGCACCACCTGTCCTTAACAGTGCTACATCATACTGTTTCAGATTTACCCACTGGATGCAGCATAGTTGTTACATTCTACAGTTTTATGCTACTTTTATATTATTTATTCTTGACTAAAGGCACTTTTAAGGAATACATTTTTTTCTTTTAGTGGTACTGGGGTTTGAACCCAGGAGCATTCTACCTCTGAGCTTCACCTCCAGCCTGATTTTTTATTCTTTTATTTTGAAACAGGGTCTCACTAAGTTGCAGAAGACCTCACTAAATAGCTGAGGCTGGCCACGAACCTGTGATCCTCCTGTCTCAGCCTCGCAAGTACTGGAATTACAAGCATGTGCCACCACACCCAGCTAGAAAAATAGTATATTTACCTGTTTAAAGGAACATTTCAGAAATAAGATGAAGGAATTTGTTGCTAGTAATAAGAATAAAAAATTAAATTGGTTGTGCGTTTTTCATAGACAACATAGGCCTATAGGAACGGCCTGTAGGAGTTGGTGGTGCAGATAAAGAATCTTGTTAATGATTCTGCTGTATTTGTCCTCTGGAGGGAGGCATTCCAAGGGAGGAGCAAGTGCTTGGATTCTCTCCTTTAGTTCTAACACCTCCTTTCTTCTCCTGCCTCTGTCCCTTTGTTCCTACAGCTGCCCCTGTTCCAGAGTGGGCCCAGCAGGAGCTTGGCCGCACCATCCCCTGGAATCCAGCTATATTGGAGAAGTGGTTTACTTTCTCTAACATCAGTGGTGCCAGTTCAAATTTGATGGAGTCATTTTGGTAAAACTTTTTTTATTTCTCTGGTCATTGGTTATTGAAATCAACTCTCAGTTATCTGCATGTGAGTTAAAAAATTTCTAGTTATAGAAATTTGTTGTCAGACATAGTGATACATGCCTGTTATCCCAGTTACTTGGGAGTGGGGAGGCAGGAGGATCACAAGTTTGAGATCCTTCTGAACAACTTAGTGAGACCCTGTCTTAAAAATTAAAAACAAAAAGCTTAGTGATAGAGTGCTCATTTAAAATGTGTGAGGTACTAGGTTCAACCCCAGTATCATTAAAACAAAGAGAGAGATAGAAAGAAATTTCTCAAATATAAACAAACAGTCCCATATAGTATGGATGTCAAAAAACATTTAGACCTAGCCAAGCATGGTGGCACACGTCTATAATCCTAGTACTTGGGAGGCTGAGACAGGAGGATTGCAAGTTCAAAAACAGCCTCAGCAATGTAGAGACTCAACAATCTAGTGATATTTTTTTTAATTAATTTATTTATTTTTTAGCATGGATTTTTATACATTTCTTGGGTACAACAGGGTTAATCACACATTTTTGTTGGGTACAAGCTAGTACAGGTAAAGATATCCATGCACATATTTCTCATTAACCCTTCCCCAATTCCCACCCACCCTCCCCCTATCTCCTGGTCAGTTTAGTGATTGACTTTGATGTGATCTTGTAAGTACATCATGCT
>PVLC010045957.1:7500-11604 GCA_004027655.1 Graphiurus murinus | reverse complement strand
AAAAAAAAAAAAAAAAAAAAAAAAAAAAAAAAAAAAAAAAATAGGGGTGGGTTGTAGCTAAAAAGAAGAATGCCCCTGGATTCAATCCCCAGAATCGAAAAAAAAAAAAAAAAAAAAAGAAAGAGGAAAAAATGTTCAGATACACACACCAGCCTGTGCAAAGATAGGGAGACATGGGAAAGCAAGTGCATTCAAGGGACACGATGAAGCTCAGTCTGGCCAGAGCTAGGGAGAAACTGGCCAGAGGTGAGGGGCCAGTGGGAAAGTGAGGAGGGACAGACAGAGGCTATCCAGCGGCCCTGTGGAGAATGGACAGTACGGTGAAACCCAGGACACCAAGGCCAGGCAGGAGGTGCAGGTGGAGGCTGAGGTCAGGGTGGCACGGGTGGGAAGGAGGTGGTCACTTGGGCTGTTGGGGTGTCAGGAGACAGGTTACAGGAAGACCCAGGAAGAGCAGTTCTGAGGAGAGGAGACGGGGTTGACTTTACACAATGAGTTTGGGGTACCCAAAAGTCATCCAAATGGGGGGAGAGGATTGAGACTCAAAGTATTACTGAGGGTCCAGAAACAAAGCCATGGAAGTTGTTGGGATGCCTTAGAGAGAAGTATCAAAGAAGTAAGGGGGGCCAGCCATGCTGGCACTCTCTTGTAATCCCAGTACTTGGGAGGCTGATAGGATTGCAGGTTTGAGACCAGCCTCAGCAACTAAGCAAGGCCCTTGGCAACTTAGTGAGACCCTGTTTCAAAAAATAAAAATGTCTGGTTTGTAGCTCAGAGTAAAATGTCTCTGGGTTTAATCCCCAGTACAGAAAAAAAAAAAAAAAAAAAAGAGGGAAGAAGGCCCAGCCCTCCAGCCCTTTAAGGGGTTGGAAGAGAGATAGCCAGAGAAACTATCCAAGAGGAGTGGTCACAAAAATCAAAGGGAGCTGGGCTTGGTGACACATGCCTATAATAACAGTACTTGGGAGGCTGAAACTGGAGGATCACAGGTTCACAGCCAGCCTCAGCAATTTAGCAAGGTGCTCAGTCACTTGATCAGACCTTGTTTCAAACTAAAACATAAAATAAGCCGGGCATGGTGGCGCATGCTTGTAATCCCAGCATTTGGGAGGCTGAGACCAGAGGATCCGGGTTCGAGGCTAGCCTCAGCTACCTAGTGAGGCACTCCACAACTTAGTGAGACTGTTTCAAAATAAAGAATAAAAAATAGGGCTGAGGGTGTAGCTTGGAGGTAGAATGCCCCTGAGTTCAACCCCCAGTACCGAAAAAAAGAAAAAATAAATAAATAAAATAGAGCTGGGTGTGGTGGTGCAGGCTGGTAATCCCAATACTTGGAGGCTGAGACTGGAGGGGAACAGGTTTGTGACCAGCCTCAGCTACTTAGGGAGGCCCACCACAACTTAGTGAGATCATGTTTCAAAATAAAGAATAAAAAATAGGACTAGCCGGGTATAGTGGTGCATACTTGTAATCCCAGTACTTGGGAGGCTGAGACAGGAGGATCATGGGTTTATAGCCAGCCTTAGCTACTTAGAGAGGCCCTCTGCAACTTAGTTAGACCCTGTTTCAAAATAAAGAATAAAAATAGGGCTGGGGGTATAGCCTGGAGGTAGAATGTCCCTGGGTTCAATCCCCAGTACCGAAAAATAAATAAATAAGACTGGGGGTGTAGCTCGGAGGTAGAATGTAGAATGCCTCTGGGTTCAATCTCCAGGAATGAACACACACACACACACACACACACACACACACACACACACACAAAGTCAAAGAGAGCTTCCAAAGAAGGGAGGGTCACCTACAAGCGACATACCTGGAACAATTCAAAGGAGGACAGGACTGAGATGTGGAGGGACAGGAAGCATTTGTTCCTTCTGAGGAGGGTTGGGGGTGTGGCGATTTCAACGGTGGCAGTGGTGTTCCAGGGTCCCTGACTTACGGTCACATTTGAGTGTGAGCAGGGCTGCCTTACTGGGCTGAACAGAGTGTGCACTGCACACTTCAATGACTATCCATTCACAAAAAATAGGACTGTGAGCTACGAGGCGTCCCTGGAGTTGGCGGTATTGGGGCAAGACTGCATCTGCAGTGTGGACACCTCCCACACGGTGGCGCCAAAGACTAACTGTGGACTCGGGCTTGGCGGTGGCAGTGGGGTCAGCAGTTTGGGGATCCTAGGCCTAGGTCATTATCCCATGCTTGGAGGCTGGGACACTCTCCGTCACGACATCTTCCAAGTCGCTGTCATAATACTTGTAGCGATAGGAAATCCCAGAAATAAACTATGCACCGCAAACAGAAATCTTTGTCAGGGGGGCCCCCCCCGACCTGAAAGGGTCCCAGGGGAGCAGTGCATCCCATGATCTGGGAGAGGCAAGGACGTCCCTCCCACTTGTCCCTTAGGAGTCAGGAAGGAAGGAAGGACGCCCAGCCCAACCCGCGGGACACAGCCACCCCACCCCTTGCCCACGCCAGCCCAGCACGACTCTGTTCTCTGCTCGTAGCTCCCCCTGGAGTTCAAAGCTGGGCCAGCAAGGAAAGTGGCAGAAACGACGCAGACTTGGGCAAGTCCCCAGGGAAGCTGCCTGCCCAGCCTAGAAACTTACACCTCCCAGTGCGTGTGCCAGCCCGGAGATGTCCCAATAAATAATGACCATGTCACTTTGTGTGTGTGTGGGGGGGGACTGAGCATTCTACCTCTGAGCTACACCCCAGTCCTACTTTTTTTTTTTTTTTTGAGGGGGGTGTATTGGGGATTGAACCCAGGGGCATTCTACCTCTGAGATACACCCCCCAGCCCTATTTTTTATTCTTTATTTTGAAACAGGGTCTCACTAAATTGCGGAGAGCCTCACTAAGTAGCTGGGGCTGGCCAAGAGGCTGCGATCCTTCTGTCTCAGCCTCCCAAGTACTGGGATTACAAGCGTGCACCGGTTTTACTTCTTATTATTTTGTTTGTTTATTTGCTGTACTGAGGATTAAACCCAGGGGCATTCTACCTTCAAACTATAATTTTATTCTTTTTCTGTGTGTGTGGAGGGGATACTGGGGATGGAACCCAGAGGCATTCTACCTTCAAGTTACACCCCCAGCCCGATTTTATTTTATTTTTTATTTGAAAACAGGGTCTCACTAGGTTGATGAGAGTCTCACTACTTGCTGAGGCTATCCTTGAACCTGCGATCCTCCTGTCTCAGTCTCCTAAGTACAGGGATTACAGGTGTGAACCACTACACCCGCCTTTTTTATTCTTTATTTTGAAACAGGGTCTCACTAAGTTCAGAGGGCTTCATAAATTGCTGAGGCTGTCCTCAAACCCGTGATCTTCCTGTCTCAGCCTCCCAAATAATGGGATTACAAGCATTCGCCATCACACCCGACTTTTACTTTTTATTTTGAAACAAGGTCTATGGGCACGCTGGCCTTGAACCTAAGGTCCTCAGTCTCAGCTTCCCAAGTACTGGGATTACAGGCAGCCATGTAACTTTTTGATGCCATGTTCATTGCAAACATTTCCTAGTATAAATAAATACAAGGCAGCCAGACATGGTGGCACACACCTGTAATCCCAGTACTCAGGAGGCTGAGGCAGGAGAATCACAGGTTTGAGGCCAAGTGCCTGATAACTTAGGGAGACACTGTTTCAAAATAAGAAAAGTGTTGGGGTGTAGCTCAGAGGTTGCACGTCCCTGGGTTCAAGCCCCAATACTACACACACACACACACACACACACACACACACACACACACAGTAAATACAAAGAAGAAAGTCCAAACAAGTGAAATCACAATACCCAGACATGACAGTCACTACTGGTACAGGGAGGGGGCTGATAGCTTGCAGGGTCAATGGATGGATGCAGGTGAACTGGAGGAGACTCCTGCTTTACAGTCTGAGCTGAAGCTTTCTCTACTCTACCGTACTTATTGCATTACACACCTTTCCATTTTCAGAGATATAAGGCTCTCACGTCCCATCCTGCTTGGACCGTGACCTGACCTTACCTCCTTTCCTCTCCTCTGGTCTACACAATTCAAATACAGCAAGCACTCTCCTACCTCCCAGCCATTCCCTTGCTGTTCCCTCTTCCTGGAACACTCTTC
>PVLC010045957.1:0-2500 GCA_004027655.1 Graphiurus murinus | reverse complement strand
ACCAGCCTCAGCAACTTAGTGAGGTCCTGTTTCAATAATAAAAAATAGGGAGCCGGGCGTGGTGGCGCACGCTTGTAATCCCAGCATTCGGGAGGCTGAGACTGGAGGATCCGGGTTTGCGGCCAGCCTCAGCTACCTAGTGAGGCACTCTGCAACTTAGTGAGACTCGGTTTCAAAATAAAGAATAAAAAATAGGGCTGGGGGTATAGCTCAGAGGTAGAATGCCCCTGAGTTCAATCCTCAGTACCGCAAAAAAAATAAATAAATAAAAAAATAAAAAATAGGGCTGGGGGTATAGCTTGGAGGTAGAATGCCCCTGAGTTCAATCCCCAGTACCGCAAAAAAAAAGAAAAATATATATATATATATAGGGCTGGGGATCCCAGTACTTGGGAGGCTGAGACCCAAGGATCTGGGTTTGCAGTCAGCCTCAGCTACTTAGTGAGGCCCTCTGCAACTTAGTGAGACCCTGTTTCAAAATAAAGAATAAAAAATAGGACCGGGGGGTGTAACTCAGAGGTAGAATGCTCCTGGGTTCAATCTTCAGTACCGAAAAAAGAATAAAAAAATAGGACTGGGGAGCTGGGCATGGTGGTGCATGCTTGTAATCCCAGCATTTGGGAGGCTGAGACCGGAGGATCCGGGTTCCCGGCCAGCCTCAGCTACCTAGTGAGGCACTCTGCAACTTAGTGAGACCTGGTTTCAAAATAAAAAATAAAAAATAGGGCTGGGGGTATATAGCTCAGAGGTAGAATTCCCCTGGGTTCAATCCCCAGTACTGCAATAAATAAATAAATAAATAAAATAGGGCTGGGGGTGTAGCTCAGAGGTAGAATGTCCCTGGGCTCAATCCCAGCACTAAATAAATAAATAAATAAATAAATAAATAAATAAATAAATAAATGCCAATCGTGGTGACAAATGCTTGTAATCCCAGAACTTGGGAGGCTGAGACAGGAGAATTGCAGGTTTGCAGCCATCCTCGGCTACTTAGTGAGGCCCTGTGCAGCTTAGTGAGACCCTGTTTCTAAATAAAGAATAAAATGGCACTGGGAGTGCAGCTCAGAGGTAGAATATTCCTGGGTTCTATCCCCAGTACCACAAAATAAATAAATAAATTAATTAATTAAATAGGGCTAGGGGTATATCTCAGAGGTAGAATGACTCTGGGTTCAACCTTCAGTTACTCCCCCAGCCCCCCCCCCCAAAATTGCTCAGGATTCCTTGCTATGCCCCAGCACGCAGCCCTGGGCAAGGTGGAGGATGTGTTTCCAGAGCAGTACCTGACTCAGGCAGAGCCCAACCGACTATGATTCAGGGAGTTGGGTTGGAGCTCAGGCTTGGCCCTTCCTACTCCATGACTGTGGAAAGTTTCTGCCTGTCCTGCGCCTCAGGTGTCTCCTCTGTGAGGAGGGTTTTAGCTGTATCCTTCCTGGCCCAGCTCACTGGGTGTTGGGAGGGGCCTCAGAGGTCTCCAGCACCCCATGGCCCTCAGCTGCTGCCCATCCCTCGAGGCCCTTGGGCAGGGAGGGCTAGGTGAACCTATGGGTGTGACATCTGCTTACTGCAGCCCCATCCATGCCTGGTCCTTTTGGTCACAAGCCTGGCCACAGACAAGGACGACAGGCATTGATGGGTGCTCAGAGGGAGTGAGTGGGAAACCAAAGGACACAGGTTCCCACAGAAGGCATTTGAGCTGGGTTTTTTCCCCCAAGTGAATGGTGAGGGGGTAGCATCCCTGGCAGAAGGGAGGCTGGGAGAAAAGGCAGAAGCCAGAGGGTAGGGACCGTGTCCAGGGAGCCTTTTGCAGGCTGGTGGAAAGGAAGACAGGTTGGGTGCAGAGCAGGTGGGAGATAAGGTCTCCAGGGCTTTGGAGGCCCCATCAGAGTTTAGACTTATCTGGAGGGCAATGGAGAACACTTGAAGCCTCCTAAGCAGGATAACAATATGATCTGATTCATAATTTGTAGAACAATATGATCTAACTCATGATTTAAAGGATCACTCCTAGCACTTGTAGCCAGGCATAGTGGTGCACACTCCTGTAATCCCAGTCCCTAGGAGGCTGAGGCAGGAGGATTGTAGGTTTAAGGCCAGCAAGCAATAACTTAGACCTATTTCAAAATAAAATAAAATAGGCTGGGGGTGTAGGTCAGAGGTAGAATGCCCCTGGCTTCAATTCCCAGTATCTCTCCCACTTTGCACATACACACTCATGTAAAGATCATTCGTGCTGTTTGGTGGAGATCAATTTCTGGGAACAAAAATGGAGATAGGAAGCCGGGCTTGGTGGCGCACGCTTGTAATCCCAGCATTCGGGAGGCTGAGACCAGAGGATCCAGGTTCGCGGCCAGCCTCAGCTACCTAGTGAGGCACTCCGCAACTTAGTGAGACTCGGTTTCAAAATAAAGAATAAAAAATAGGACTGGGGGTGTAGCTTGGAGGTAGAATGCCCCTGAGTTCAATCCCTAGTACCACAAAAAAAAAAAAAAAAAAAAAA
>PVLC010045956.1:0-11604 GCA_004027655.1 Graphiurus murinus | reverse complement strand
CAAAATGCATTTTGTAAATGTATATAAAAAGATTTGAAGTCATTGAAAGATGGAATAAGCCAGTTTTTTTAGTTGCCATCCTTTTTTTTCTTATTGCACTACTGGGAATTGAAAATCCAGGGACATTTTACTTCTGAGTTACATCCCCAGCCCTAGTTTTATTATTATTTTTGTTGTTGTTTTGTTTTTGCAGTACTTGGAATTGAACCCAGGGGCATTCTACCTCCAAGCTACATCCCCAGCCTTATTTCTTATTTTTTATTTTGAAATGAGGTCTCACTAAGTTACAGAGGGTCTCACTAAGTAGCTGAGGCTGGCATCGAACATCCGATCCTCTTGTCTCAGCCTCCCAAGTACTGGGATTATAAGCGTGCGTCACCATATCCAGCTTTAGTTGATACTTTTTGATTTGGCATCATTCTGTACTGGGAAGGTACTTCAATAGGTATAAGAACTTTCTGAAATCATTCTCTGGTTTGGAATCATACATGTGCTTTTGCTCATGCTAAGGAGAAAAAAAAAAACCCTGTTGATTTGTGAGCCCAGAGGTGAATTTTTCTTGGTCCTTAGGGTAAATTCTTCTCCTGTTTTTCCATGCTCAGCACCAGCTCAGAACTGGCTGCATAATTTGCAGGAACCCCTTATTATAAAACTAAGAATTTAAAAAAAAATTTTGAGTCAGGCATGGTGGCACATACTTGTAATCCCAGTACTTGGGAGGCTGAGACTGGAGGATCCAGGTTCGAGGCTAACCTCAGCTATTTGTGAGGCCCTCCGTAACTTAATGAGACCCTGTTTTAAAATAAAGAATAAAAAAATAGGGCCGGGGGTGTAGCTTGGAAGTAGAATTACCCTGGGTTCAATCCCAATACCGCAAAAAACCCCCCAAAAACCAAATGGTTATAACAGTGTTAAACAGCCCCGTGCAACAGCATAAGGCACATGCCCAAGAAGCTGGTTCTGGCTTTTCAACAGGCAAGTAAGAAAAACTGTATTTTCGAGTTTTGTTGTGTAATTGTACATTTTGTTATTTTTCTTTGAAGAAAATATTTCCATACACCTTCTAATTTTGTTGCATAGTTGTACAATTTTGTTACTTCTACTTGAAGAAAATATGCGCATACTAGAATTGAAAATACTTCTGGAGCTGGGCATGGTGACCCACACTTGTAATCTTGGGAGGCTGAGACAGGAGATCACTGGTTTGGGAACAGTTTCAGCAAGTATTGAGAGTCTTATCATCTAGCAAAACCCTGTTTTAAAACAACAGTAACAAATACTTTTAAGCTGTCTTAAAATGCTGATTTTATTTTCTAACTTAAGATCTAGTTAAACAATGTTACAGTCTAAACTTTTCTTGTTATAGATTTAAATAAAATTAAGAAATACAAGACACTGTGTGTTTGAAACATGGGAAGGGGACTTTGATGGAAAATCCTCTAAGGTTGTCTTTTTCTTTTTCTTTTTTTAATGTTGTTTGATGGCAACAGACTAGTTAGTACTTATACAGTTTTCCTTAACAAGGAGTGCTGGGTGACTGATGAATGCCATCATAATCATATGCCCTGATCATGTCATGGACTTGATCTCATTGGAGGCTGGTGAAATGTGCGGAAGTTTTGCTACCTTTATGAAACCTTAGATTTTGCCAAAACAGTTGGTCACCTGTAAATGCTTGTTACCCTTTTGGTTATAGGCGTGACCAGGAGCTTATATATAAATATATATATATATTTTTTATGGTACTGGGGATTGAACCCAGGGGTATTCTATCTCCAGCCTTATTTTATTTTTTATTTTGAAACGGCGTCTCACTAATTTGCTGAGGCTGGCCTCAAACCTGTGATCCTCCTGTCTCAGCCTCCTAAGTACAGGGATTACAGGTTATAGGCGAGACCAGGAGCTTATATATAAATAACCTGGCCCCCAAATGTCTATAATTTTTCAAATAAATCGGACCTTCCATGATACCTTGGGTTACCTGATACATGTTTTTCTTATCTACCTTTATTACTTGTTATTACTTGTTAAGTATAAGGTAGTAAGGGTTTCCAGCCTTTCCTAGAAATGTTAGCTGAAGTCTTGGGGGAAGTGTGTTGGAAAAGTAAGCTTGTCAAGGAAGGCAAGAATTCCAAGGCTTTTACTCTGAATCTTTTTGAACTAAGTATTCCATGATTTAAAGGGTTATTTTGTTATGACTCAGTAACTAGCATAGACTCAAGACATGATAGAATTATGTATTTTTTGCAGCCCCCCTCCCCCTTTGCATGTAGTTGACCTATTAATGCAAGAACTGGGAGGGTGGTTAAGAACCCAGAAGAGCTGGGTAGTGTTTGATCATTCCTCTTGTGTATACCTTTTTGTGTGTGTGGTACTGGGGATTGAACACAGGGACATTTTACCTCCAAGATATACCATTAGACCTTTTTATTTTTGTTTTGAAACAGGGTCTCACTAGGTTGCTGAGAGTCTCACTAAGTTGTTGAAGCTGGTCTTGAACCTTCAGTCTCAGTCTCCCAAGTACTGAGATAACAGGCATACTCCACATGCTCAACGCTCATATTTTAATATACTTATTCTTTCTACTCCTCTCTACCACAAGAACTTGTTTCAGGTGAGAACTAACTTTTCCTTTTTTTTTTTCTCTCTAACTTACATGTTAATTTTGTGATTTTTTTCTTTCTTTCTTTTTTTTTTTTTTTTTTTTTGTAATGGGAATTGCACCCAGGAGCAAGATAGACCCTAGCCCTATTTTATTTTTTATTTTGAAACGGAGTCTTGCTAAATTGCTGATACTGGCCTCAAACCTGTGATTCTCTTGTCTTAGTCCCTGGGATTATAGGCATGCACAATTGTGCCAGGCTTCTGCTGTTTATTCTATACCAAGTATTCTCACTTGAATCCATGTTTTCGGTCATGGAGGGATAAGTCAGACTATAAGTTTAGTTTTTTTCTATCTTTCCCACAAGGAGATAGGAAATGGATACGAAGATATTGAACTGAGTTGGAGGAGGATGGTATTTGTGATCTTATAAAGGAATTCTATTATCCTTAAGACATCTGTAGCTTCTGGCATGCAGGGGCAGCATGACTTTTGGAAATTAGACACTATTCCTTTCCTTAGTTCTGTGGCATTTTAAGGTTTTGGAAGCTACTTTGTTTTATTGCCTTGAATACTAAATTTGCTTATTTCCTAATTCCAACCAATAAAATCCTTTTCTTTTTTTTCTATGCAAATATTACAAAGTCCAAAAAAAAAAAAAAAAAACCAACTCCAAGATCTGAAACACTTGGTCCTAGGGATTTGGGTAAGGGTATTTAAACTGTACTTTGGTTTTGTTGAAAGTGTTTGAACTATTATTTTGGCTTCCTTATTAGAATTTTGTGATGAGATTTGTTCGAATCACTTCCTGCCAAAAATTGGGCTTTAACTCCATAGGTGGACCTTGAGGGAGTTGCCTTAGGTTGTTAAGATAGACTGGGTTCAGGGTTGCATGGTGAATTGATACCTTAGAGGCCAAAGTATAGTGTTACAGTGTTCTGTGAGATTTGTTGATCAAATGTATTTTTGTGACTTGACTTCATCCTGAGATGAAAGGTGATTTATCTTACATATTATACTCCCGTTAGTTTTGTAATAAACTGAACAGTAGCTTGATCCTTCTGTTGCCAGATTGAAAAGCATTAGATGAAGAATGAAAGTGGGAAAAACATTAAGCAATGTTGGAATGAAAATAGGTTGGATACTGGACAGACTTTGCAGCCACTTAAAACTGCCCTTTGAGTCAGTGGCAATCTGAAGTATCTTATAGTCATGTATTTGACAAATCTTAGTTCTGTTCAGTGTTGGGTGAAAACTCAAGATGAAATTAAATTCTAAAGAAACTTGGAGGGGTTCTTGGATCTGCCCACTGGGTAGCAAAGGAACACTTTAGAAGATAGCTTGTCAAAAAGCATTAGGCGCTTGTAATCCCAGCATTCGGGAGGCTGAGACCGGAGGATCTGGGTTCGCGGCCAACCTCAGCTACCTCGTGAGGCACTCCGCAACTTAGTGAGACTCGGTTTCAAAATAAAGAATAAAAAATAGGGCTGGGGGTGTAGCTCGGAGGTAGAATGCCCCTGAGTTCAATCCCCAGTACCGCAAAAAAAAAAAAAAAAAAAAAAAAAAGCATTAGGGTTGAAAAATTTATAAAGTAGTTCAGTAACTGATTTAAATGTATGGGAAAGATTAAAACCACACATGTATTAGATAAACTAGAAAACCAACATAGTTTGCACTGAAGAGGGAGAAATGATTAATCTAGATTTGTGCATAGGCAACATGGTAAAAAGGTCAGTTTATTTTCCTTTATTCCTGGGAGCCCACTTTCCCCTTCTTCCTTCACTTGCTACTCTCATTTCCTCCCTTTTCTTCTTGTCTGACTGATGAAGGCACTAATAGACCGTTAGAGAACCCCAGTTGCTTTACCTTAAACATACCCATACTACTGAGTTCTGAATTCTGTCCCTATCTCTCTCTTTCTCTCCCTCTCCTTTCCCTTCCCCCCCTTCTCTTCCTTCTCCCTCTTCTCCCTTTTCCTCTCCCTCCATTGAACCCAGGGACATTCTATCTCCAAGCTACACCCCCAGCTCTATTTTTTATTCTTTATTTTTGAAACAGGGTCTCAGTAAGTTGTGGAGGGCCTCACTAAGTAGGTGAGGCTGGCAGTGAACCTCTGATCCTCCTGTCTCAACCTCCCATGTACTGGGATTACAAGCCCTGCCTCACCATGCCTGACTCTCCCTGTTTTTTTCTTAAGTAAACATTTAATCTATTTCTTTCTCTCTCACACTTCTTTAGGCCTCTGGGAACTTCACAACTTAGTACACTGCATAGTCTAGATTCCCTTTTGGAGGTTTAAATGCATGTTAGTGACAGTCTTTGGAAATGTCTATTTAAGCTTCAAAACACTTAAGACACTTATATTTCACCTTAGAAATTTTAAGTAGTCTCATGAGATCACAGTGATATCCAAAGAAGAGGCACTTTAAATGTTAAACATATTTAAATAATATTAAATAGATAAAAATTATTAATAAACTATTCCATAAAAGTAAACATTTGTCTAGGGGAAATATAAAGTTAGCCAAAAGGCAAGTAATGTGAGAAAAAATATTTATATTTCATATTATTGAGAAGGGATAAATCACTGAATATATATATATATAAAGTATCTCAGATTAATAAGACAAATCCAACTTTTTAATTTGGACAAAGACTATGAACACACAGGATGAAAATGGATGTGGATTTTTTTTTTTTTAGCTAGTATGACCAAGCAGAATACCAGATGAGCAGTAAAATTGTGACACATTAGCCAGCTGGCAAGTTACTTTTCATTTTGATAAAGCTTTTGGCAGTAGATCTATACAAACTCTTAGAGGTAATTGCATTTTCAATTGGTATGTTTCTGATTAAAGGATTTCTCATTTTTAGAAATGTTTACTTTTGAGCCAAGCGTGGTGGTGCATGCTTGTAATCCCAGCATTTGGGAGGCTGAGACTGGAGGATCTGGGTTCACAGCCAGCCTTAGCTGCATAGTGAAGCCCTCCGCAACTTAGTGAAACTCTGTTTCCAAATAAAGAATAAAAAAAAATAGGGTTGGGGCTGTAGCTTGGAGGTAGAATGCCCCCAGGTTCTACCCCCAGTACCACACACAAAAAAAGTTTTATATTTATTAAATACATTTTTATTTTAGTTGTCATGTACACCGAATGATCATTAATTACAGTGAACTATAAATTGTGCTTATTGCTGAAATTGCTGTATAATTTATAATTACTGCAGATTTCTCTAAAAATCAAAGTAAATATATTTACATTAATTTATTTCTAGAGCCGGGTGTGGTGTAATCCTAGTACTTGGGAGGCTGAGACAGGAGGATCATGGGTTCGTGGCCAGCCTCAGCAGCTTAGTGAGGCCCTCTGCAACTTAGTGAGACCCTGTTTCAAAATAAAGAATAAAAAATAGTGCTGGGGATGTAGCTCAGAGGTAGAATGCCCCTAGGTTCAATCCCCAGTACCACAAAAAAACATATAAATAAATAAATAAATAAATAAATAAATAAATAAATAAATAAATAAATAAAATTTTATTTCTAGAAATGAATTAAGAAAATATTTGACTATTAATATTTTTATAGTACATGTTTTATTTTTGTCCTTTGAAGCTGCAAATTTTGAGTTTATTAGAATTCTGGAGCATCTAGAATATCGCCTAATTTATTTTATTTCCTTTTCTGTATTAGAAATCAGTCCCAGGGCTTTGTACATGCTAAGCAAGCATTTTACCACTGAGTTACCTCTCCAAGGCCTATCTAATTTCTTTCTTTCTTTTTTTTTTTTGCGGTACTGGGGATTGAACTCAGGGGCATTCTACCTCTGAGATATACCCTCAGTCCTATTTTTTATTCTTTATTTTGAAACCAAGTCTCACTAAGTTGCGGAGTGCCTCACTAGGTAGCTGAGGCTGGCCGCGAACCCGGATCCTCTGGTCTCAGCCTCCGGAATGCTGGGATTACAAGCGTGCGCCACCACGCCCGGCTGCCTATCTAATTTCTAATGTTAGTGTTAAAGAGAAAAATAATGATAGTTTATATTACTACATTATGAAAAATTAATTCAAATGAGTATTTTTGTCAAGAAAAATCTATAATGCTTTAAGAACTAAATTTTGTGGAGCATTCAGTATCTAATTGGTATTGTCTAACAAGTAGTAGGAAAAGTATACTGTGTTCATTTGAAAAGGAAATAGTACACTGATTTTTATTTGAATTGCAGTAATACCCTCATTCTGTCTCTTTGGTTGTTTTTTAAAAATCTGATATATTCTATTCGGATATGACTTGTTATTCAGGACTCTGTTATTCATGATAGAAACTCAGACCTTCAACAAATAAACAAAGGGAAGATATGGATTTATTGGCAGGATACTGAAACATCTTACCTAATTGAAGGAAGAACTGTAGCAGGCAGTTTGGGGATCCTGAGGCCTGGAAGTGGAGGTGCAATGTCTCAGTCAGTTTTGAAGCTGGGTGTGGTGGTACACACCTGTAAATCCCAGTACGTGGGAGGCTGAGATAGGAGCATCACTGGTTCGAGGATAGCCTCAACAATGTAGTGAGGCTCTGAGCAACAAAGTGAGACCCTGTTTCAAAACAAAACAAAAGGCCTAAGTCAGTTCTCCCCCCACCCACCCTTCTGCCTTTCCATCTCTTTGGCTTTGATGCGATTCTCTCAGGCTTCTTGTTTGTGGCTGCACAGTCCAAAGTCTTTTTTCCTAGTGCCTCAGTAATTGTTTCTGTGGCATCCGTAGGCTAAAAGAAATAGCTAACAAAGCTGAGTGTGGTGGTACATGACTGTGATACTAGTACTGGGGAAGCTGAAACAGGATCACAGGTTCGAGGACAGCCTTGACAACATAGTTGAGACTCAGCAACCTAGTGATACCCTGTTTCAAAACATAATATAAAAAAGGCTGGGGTGCATCTCAGAGGAAGAATGCCCTGGCTGGGTCCATTCCTCAGTATCAGAGAGAGAGAGGGAAAAAATAAAAAAAGCTAAGTTTCTTTTGTTAAGTAATAAGGATCAAACAGCTTAAATATTTGTATTCTAACAACTTTAACCCTTTGCTGTTTTTCTTTTTGATACTGGGATTGAACTCAGGGGCTCTGAGCTACATCCCCACCCCCTTTTTATTTTCTTGTTAAATTTGCTGAGGCTTGCTAAGTAACTGAGGCTGACTTTGAACCTGCCATCCTCGTGTCTCAGCCTCCCATGTACTGGAATTACAGCTTGTAGCACCCTGCCTAGCTACAGTTTAGCTATTTGAAAAATTGATGCACATAATTGGAAAAAACTAATCTCAGTGTGCCTTTTGGATATTATATACATTATCAAACCTTGGAATCAGATCAGACATTACTATTTGCATTTCCTGTTCCACATTGATTTTACATGGTACTTGGTTTTTATCATAGCAGCTACTAAAAGCTCAGCTTCTCAAAGAAATTATATCATTGAAAGGAATGTTTTGAGCTAATTTTGAAACTATGAATTACATTAGAGGATAGTTTGTGTGGTCTGTTAAAGGTCAATTATTGCTATTTCTCTAAAAAAATTTAAACAGTCCTGTAGTGCCCTATGAATTTATCATAGTGCCCCTATGTGCCTTAGTATACAGCTAGGGAACTATAGTTCTAGTAGAAAAGGATGCTGATTTATTCCCCCATGGATCATGTGATGAAGGGAATAAGTTATGATTTGTTCGGCCTCAGTCACTTATACACTTATGTGTTTGGAAAGGAATAACATTCCATTGTATGGATATATAAGTTTACCTGCTTCTAATTGTTTTTTTTTTTCCGGTATTGGGGATAGAAACGGGGGTCATTCTACCTCCAAGCTACATCCCCAGCCCTATTTTTTTATTCTTTATTTTGAAACAGGGTCTCACTAAGTTGCGGGAGGGTCTCACTAGGTAGCTGAGGCTGGCCACAAACCTGGATCCTCCGGTCTCAGCCTCCCAAATGCTGGGATTACAAGCGTACACCACCATGCCCGACTTCTAATTGTTTAAAAATTATAAATAGAACAAAATTAACATCTTGTATATATACCTATGTGTCTTGACTGTTCATATAACACAGATTCTCCTAAGTCTCAGCCTAAGACAAACTAGAAAAGAGTTTATAAATTTAAAAGCATATTTGGACTTTTAAAGGCATTTAAATAAGAATTAAAGACCTAAACATAATAACTAAAACTTAAAAAATTCTTAGGATAAAATTGGAAAATCGTTAGGACTGCATTTGGCAGTGATTTATTGGATCTGACACTAAAAGCACAATCGACAAGAGAAAATAAAATAGAGAAGGGGCATGGTGGCGCACGCTTGTAATCCCAGTATTTGGGAGCCTGAGACCAGAGGATCCGGGTTTGCGGCCAGCCTCAGCTATTTAGTGAGGCTCTCCCCAATTTAGTGAGACCCTGTTTCAAAATAAAGAATAAAAAATAGGACTGGGGGTGTAGCTCGGAGGTAGAATGCCCTTGGGTTCAATTCCCAGTACCACAAAATAAATAAGTAAAAATAAATAAATATAAAGAAATAAACTGAGCTTCATAAAAATTAGAAACTTTTAGCTGGGTGTGGTGGCACACACACACTTGTAATCCCAGTACTTGAGGAGGTTGAGACAGGAGGGTCACAGGTTTGCTGCCAGCCTCAGCTACTTAGTAAGGCCCTCTGCAACTTGGTGAGATCATGTTTCATAAATAAAAAATAAAAATAGGCCTGGGGGTGTAACTCAGAGGTAGAATGCCCGGGGTTTGATACCTAGTACCATGAAAACTTTTGTGCTTAGCAGATACTATAAAGAGTGTGAAAAGGCAAACCAAGAGAGAGAATATTCTCAAATTTTGTATCTGATAAGGGATTGATATTTATACTGTATAAGAACTACAGTTCAACATCATCAACAACAAAACCAAATCAGTTAAAAAATGGGCAAAGACTTGAGCGTGGTGGTGCATGCCTGTAATTCCAGTACTTGGGAGACTGAGACAGGAGGATTGCAGGTTTTCGGCCAGCCTCAGCAAGTAGTGAGACTCATCAGCCTAGCGAAACCCTGTTTCAAAATAAAAATAGGGTTGGGGGTGTAACTCAGAGGTAGAATGCCCCTGAGTTCAATCGCCTGTACTACCAAAAAAAAAAAAAAAAAAAAAGGGCAAAGGACTTGGTACTTCTCCATGGAAGTTAGTAGAACCAGTACACACATAAAAAAATCCTCAGTATTGCTAGTCATTAGGGAAATGCAAATCAAAATAACAAGATACTACCTCACACCCATTAAGATGGTCATTATCTAAAAAGTGGAGGAATGTTGACTAGGATATGTGAAATTAAACTTTGGTGCATTAGTCTTTGGAATGTACAATGGTGCAGTTATGTGGAAACCAGTGTGGTAGTTCTTCAGAAAACAAACTGAATTACCATATCATTCAGCAATTTGACTTCTGGGCATATAATCCAAGGAAGGGAAATTGGGAACTCAAACATCATAGTGTAGTATTCATAATAGCTAAAAGGTAGAAACAACCTAAATGTCCATCAGTAGTTGAACTTATCAACAAAACCGGGCATGTACAGACAATGAAACATTTGGTCTCCAAAAGGAGTGTAACTGATAAATGCTACACATGGATGGACCTTGAAAATGTGCTAAACCAAATAAGCCAGGCATAAAGGATCAAATACCATGAATTCACTTGTTTGAGGTATCCAGAATAGAAAAATTCATAGAGACAGAGTAGAACAGTGCTTATCAGAGGCTAAGGAGGAAGTAATGAACAGTTATAATTTAATGGCTACAGAGTTATAGTTTGGGATGAGGAAAAATGTCCGCAAATGGGGTGATGGTTGCACATCAGTGTGAATGTACTTAAAACCATTCACTTGTACATTTAAAAATGGTAAAATTGAAGTTGAGTGCAGTGGTGCATGCCTGTTATCTTAGCACATAGGAGCCTGAGACAGGAGGATCACAGGCTTGAGGCCAGCGTCAGTTTAAAAAAAAGACTTGATAGAAATCTTTGCTCTTAGCTGGGCATGGTGGCGTATGCTTGTAATTCCAGCATTTGGGAGGCTGAGACCGGAGGATCCGGGTTCGCGGCCAGCCTCAGCTACCTAGTGAGGCACTCCACAACTTAGTGAGACCCTGTTTCAAAATAAAGAATAAAAAATAAAAGGAGCCGGGCGTGGTGGCTCACTCTTGTAATCCCAGCATTTGGGAGGCTGAGACTGGAGGGTTCGAGGCCAGCCTCAGCTACTTAGTGAGGCTCCACCATTTAGTGAGACCCTGTTTCAAAATAAAGAATAAAAAATAGGGCTGGGGATATAATGTCCCTGAGTTCAATCCCCAGTACAGAAAAAGAAAAAAATAAAAGAATAAAAAATAGGGCTGGGTGTGTATCTTGGAGGTAGAATACCCCTGAGTTCAATCCCCAGTACCGCAAAAAGAAAAAAAAAAAATAGGGCTGCGGGTATAGCTCAGAGGTAGAATGCCCCCGAGTTCAATCTCCAGTACCGCAAAGAAGAAAAAGAAAAACAAAAACAAAACTTTGCCCTTTGTGGGTTGCATACCACATACTAACATACTTTCGATTGCCTTAGAGTCAGTTATTCATGTATATGCAGTACCATTCAGGTTCTTTGTCAATTACTAGAAAGCATCAGATAAATACATATGACAAAAAATTATCGTAAGCTAGGTATGGTGGCGCATGCTTGTGATCCTAGTACTTGGTAGGCAGGAGGACTACAGGTTCACAGCCAGCCTCAGATACTTAGTGAGACCCTGTTTCAAAAGTAAAGAATAAGCCGGGCGTGGTGGCGCACGCTTGTAATCCCAGCATTTGGGAGGCTGAGACCGGAGGATCCGGGTTCGCGGCCAGCCTCAGCTACCTAGTGAGGCACTCCGCAACTTAGTGAGACTCGGTTTCAAAAATAAAGAATAAAAAATAGGGCTGGGGGTGTAGCTCGGAGGTAGAATGCCCCTGAGTTCAATC
>PVLC010045955.1:0-11604 GCA_004027655.1 Graphiurus murinus | reverse complement strand
GCAGTACTGGGGATTGAACTCAGGGGCATTCTACCTCCGAGCTATACCCCCAGCCCTATTTTTTATTCTTTATTTTGAAACCGGGTCTCACTAAGTTGCGGAGTGCCTCACTAGGTAGCTGAGGCTGGCCGCGAACCTGGATCCTCCGGTCTCAGCCTCCCGAATGCTGGGATTACAAGCGTGCGCCACCACGCCCGGCTCAAAACTGCTTTGTTTTCTTATTCAAACTGTTCCAATTTTGGCCACTGGGAGCTCTTTAGTTTACTTCTGTTTGTTACATTGACATTTCCATCGATTGATGTGTTTTGTTTTCCTTTTTTTTTTTTTTTAATGTCAGTAAAAGATGCTCCAAGATCATCTTGAATCTAAGAGTCCTGGTTGATTTCTTTGATTAGAGAAAGGTATTAGAAACCAAGAGCTAGATGCTGGGTCTGCTGCTTGCTACTGGGGTATCCTAGATTTTAGCCCTTTACAGCAAAAGGAACAAGAAAATATGTATATATATACACATCACCCAATGCACCTACACACACCTATAAAATATTCCATATTTAAAAATCCGATGGCTGGAATTAGTTCAGTGGTCAAGCACTTGCCTTGCATGTGTTTGATCTCCAGTATCAAAAAGAAAAGACAAAACAAAACAATATATACCTATTATAAATCAAATATGAGTTCATACATTCATATTTTACTCTAATTAATTACCATATGAATCATTCTGGCATCCTTCTCTTAATTATTTGTAAATTCAGATATTACAAATAGGGAAAGAGGAACTGAAATTATCTTTTTGCAGATTACATGATCTTATACTTCGAAGATTCAAAGAACTGAACCAGAAACTTTATAGGGCTGATAAACAAATTCAGAAAACCAGCAGGATATAAAACCAATAGCTTTTGTATATACCAACTGGGAATCTACTAAAAATAAAATTCAGAAAAAAATTTTGTTCATAATAGTCTCAAAAAAGTAGTTATAAATCTAACAAAAGAGGAAAAGATCTCCATGTGAAAATTATAGAACACAATAGAAAGAAATTGGAAGCCGGGCCTGGTGACACAGAACTGTAATCCCAATACCTGAAGGCTGAAACGGGAAGGTTGCAGATTCAAAACGAGCCTTAGCAAGTAGCAAGACCCTGTTTCAAAATAAAAGGGCTGGAGGTATATATTGGAGGTAAAATGCTCCTGGGTTCCATCCCCAGTACCAGAAAAAAGGAAAGAAATTGAATAGAAGATGGAAAGACCTTCTATATTCTTGGATAGGCAGAATATATACTGTCAAAATCGCCAGACTACCAAAAGTCATCTATAGATTCTATGCAATCCATATTAAAATATCAATGTCATTCTTCACAGAGCTGGAAAAAAAGAAAACCAGTCCTAAACTTCATATGGAAGAGCAAAAGACCCAGAGTAGTCAGAACAATTCTGAGCAATATGAACCACAGTGGAGGTATCACAATACCTGAATTCAAATTATACTACAGACCTATAGCAACAAAAACAGCATGGTATTGGCACAAAAACAAACACAGAGATCAATGAAATAGAACAGAAGATACAGAAACAAATCCTCACACAGTCATTTGATTTTTGACAAAGGAGCCAAACATATACGCTAGAGAAAAGACAGCCTGGAACAGGGAAAACTGAGTATGTAAAAGGATTATATTAACTTGTAATTCTCAAATTTTGGTGGTACTTCCCCTACTGCCTAACATGAACATTACCCCTTTGAAAGTATATTCAAGTTTATTCTGAGAGTCTCCTACAAATGGGTGTGCCCAGTGTAGCCAGAATGTGAACAAAATTTATCTCTTTTCTTTCTCAGTTTTTATTTCCTGGTTGCAAACTTTTATAACTGGAAAAACGACTCCTTTACTATGTTAGAAATCTCCTAGCAGATGAAACTTAGCAAGTTATTTACTCTGATTTAGAGCAGCTAGGGTCATAACAACAATAGAGGTTTCTTGGGCCAATTTTTTAAAATAAATAAAGTACTAGATAGACCTTGCTTATATTTCATTGATAATAACATCACTGGTGGCAGTTACAGTAGGGAATTCATTTAAAGATAGCAAAAGCAATGGCATCAGTGTATCAATATCCTGGGCTTACAACATATCCTAGGGAAAACCCCACTTAGCTATGTTGGAGTACTTATAAGATGACCCCAGTTAAAATAAAATAGCATATTAGACACACAGAATACAAATAACATTGAAGATACCTGAAATAGCTTAAACACATCTGGTGAGAAAAACTGGATTATTTAAATAGAAGCAATATATTAGTTGGTATTAGGTTTCTCATTCGCAAATCAGATATAAGAAAATATCTAATCAATGTCAACAAAGTTCTGAAGAAAATGTCTATAAACCACACCTTTATATCCATCCAGACTACTAATTATGTGTAAAGGTAAAATCAGATATGAAAGATTTCAAATTATATTATCTAATATATCAATATAGAGATAATTAGTGGAGAATTTATTCTTTGAGTTTAAAAATAAACGCTGGGCGTGGTGGCGCATGCTTGTAATCCCAACATTTGGGAGGCTGAAACCGGAGGATCTGGGTTCGAGGCCAGCCTCAGCTGCTTAGTGAGGCCCTCCGCAACTTAGTGAGACCCTGTTTCCAAATAAAGAATAAAATATAGATATAGATATAGATATAGATATAGATAGATAGATAGATAGATAGATAGATAGATAGATAGATAGATAGATTAGATAGATAGATAGATAAATAGATAGGGCTGGGGCTGTAGCTTGGTGATAGAATGCTCCCAGGTTCCATCCCCAGTACCGCAAAAAAAAAAAAAAAAAAAAAAAAAAAATCATTAAAATAGATGAAAAACCAGTGAGCAAAGATCATTGGAATTATTACTTTTAAACACCGGAAGTTACGCCTGGAGGCGGCACCTGGCATTGCGATGGGCATGGCGTGGCATTTGTGGTGGCTGGGAGCCTTGGATCCCCAGCAGAGCACTGATCTATGGACTCTAACATGGACTTCATTTAAAGAAAACCTACAGGCCATTAATGGTCAAAAACATGAATCAATTTGTATTGTGGCATTCAAATCATAGCACTTTGGCCGAGGATCTCACAAACTTGCAGTAGATGACTTGGAATCTGTGATCCTTCTGTCTCAGCCTCCCAAGTACAGAGATTACAGGCATGCGCTACTACACCTGGCTTCAGATTTGTTTTAAAATCTCATGCAAATTTTACATTCTCCTCTAATGTTTCAATATATTTTCTCCTAAATAAAGCTGATACTACATAAAAAATAAATAAATAAAAACTACTTTAAAATAATCACAAATATATTTAAAATTGCAAGTTTTATGGACACAGAGATGGAATCAGCAGGGATAAACCATCTAAAAGAGGAGTATTCTAATTTTTATCCTTTTATATAGTTCTTGAACTTTTTACAATTTAATGTATTGTGGTACTTCCTAGGAAACTTAAAATACAGAACATCAAGATCGTTATAAGTTTAAAATTTTTCCTGAATTCCATTAAGGAAGGAAGATAGACATTAATGCTCATACTAAATGTTTTGTAAATGTCTCACACTTAAATAAAGACAATTCTTAAATACTGCCATTAAGAACATGAAAAGTATCTGCTCTCATATCTTTCAAATATGTACTGAGAATTCATACTCATTTTTATGGAGAACTGAGGGAGGAAAAATGACTTACATCAGAAAGGCAGAAAAAAATTTAAGTAGGCAGCTAAATCTAAATGTTTTAAAAGTTTTGACAAACTTATTAGCAAGATTAACTTTCACAGCAAGATTAACTTTCATACTTAACCAAAAAAGTAAAAAACTTTCTTATAAGCCATCAAATTTTTTACAATTTACTCTGGAAAATACAACTGAAATATATTTGTTTCAAACTGGACAGTTATAGTTTATTGACTATCTTCCTTTTGTGTGTGTGGTACTAGGCATTGAATCCAGGGGCATTCTATCTCTGAGCTACACCTTCAATGCTATTTTATTTCTTTTATTTTGAAACAGCTTCTCACTACGTTGTGGAAGGTCATGCTGAGATTGGCCATGAATCCATGATCCATCTCCCAACTACTGGGATTACAATGTGTACCACCATGCCTGATTGATTGTCATTTATTATAATTAAAAAAATCTTCTTTTTTGTTTAAATGATGCTACAAATACAATCCATCATATTTCATTGTAGAGACTTGTCAACAAAATTAAATGTACTTGTGTCTATACAGTTTTGATTACCACGAGAAACTATTGTAAACCAGTTTAATGATCTCAAATTATAGCTCATCCTGCTTCCCATATTCTTTCTGTGAGTGCCTTGAGTGTTTGGAGAGATCTTTAAAGTTAGAGCTATAGATTTACCTCACATTTGCTCTCTTTCATGCCATCAGTATTAAAGTGAAATGGCAATGTCCATGTCATGTAATCATAAAATACATTAGATATGTCCACTTCAGTTGTGATAATCTAGTATAACTTTCATATCCAAAATGATTGACCATGAAATCAATTATGATATAATATAATGAAATAGTACATAAAATATGACTATAAAATACTGATAGAAACATAAACCAATTAGATTTCCAAATATTATATATATATATGTATACACACACACATATGATAGTAATAGACATAGTTCAATTCATTCTCTCTCTCTTCCTGCCACAAAAGAACACTGAGAACCTGAATCATTAAGTTACTTCACCAATATTCTTCTCAAAAGATTATACGAGCAGCAGGAGTGGGAGTATACATCTATAATCCCAATACTTGGGAGTCTGAGAAAGAAGGATCATGGGTTTAGTCAGCCTCAGCGAGCCCTCAGCAACTTGGCAAAACCCTGTTTCAAAATAAACAGGACCAGTGGTGTACTTTGGAAGAAGAATACCTCTGGGTTCAATCTCCATTACCAAACAACAACAACAAAAAAAGAAAACAAAGCAAAAGGCAAGGAGGAAATTATTTTGGACCTCTATATCTGAAAGTATTTCCTATTGATAGAAAACATGAATGGAGACATACAGAGTACATTACAGTCTACTTAAAAATAACATATTTGAAATGTATTATCATTTTATTTACATATAAATTAAATGCTTATAATGAATAAAATATATACCTTATATTACTAGCTGCTAGGCAGAAACTTTAATGGGCAAGTTCCTATACTTGCAAGAGGAAAAACTTAATGACTAGTAATAATCCCTCAAGTTGTTATTGTGGTTGTTATTGTTGTTGTTGTTTCAGATAAGGCCCTCCAAAGAAGACCACAAAGAATCACAAGAATTCTTGAATCACTCTGGCTTACTGACTCACTCTTCTAGGTGACCTAAAGTAAACTTTGCTTATTATAATCTCATTACGGTGCTGAATTCTCTGCCCATTGGGTGTTCCCACTTACCATTTTTGAACATGAAAAGCATGATTTCTAACTGACCAGGCTTAGGACTGTGCTACCTCTACAATTAATGACCACACTTTCCAAAATGAATGTGCCAGGGTTTCCCCAATAAAACCACTTGTTCCCTTTGTTCATGGAGACCCTGCTTTGGAAATCACCCTCAGTATTCTTCTTACTAAAACTTACTAAAATAAATATCTTTTCATTCATTTATCTCCTGATTGAGCTTATTTGCTTTGTACTCGCTAAGGGGCAAAAATCATTTTATCTGGTTACAATATGAGCACAAATAAAATAAAAATATTTAGATAACCTAATCACAATTGTTTATCCAGTCCTTCACAAATTAAGTCATTTAACAAAGATTTATTGTGTGTGTTCTATATGTGAAGCAGTATTTTAGGAACAAAGAACAGGGCAATGAATGAATGAAACAAAGTTCTTGTTTTATACAGATAATGTTCTAATTGTAAAATGAACTGATAATCATAATGCATCAATAAGATCTATGAAGTAAAACAAAACAAAATCATGAAGTGAGAGATGGGATCCCCCTGGCCCCCACCAGTACCAGGTATTGAACCTGGTAAGCTATATTCCCAGCCATTTTTATTCTTTATTTTGAGGCAGGGTCTAAACTGCTAAGGCTGAGTGGGCACGGTGGCCCACACCTTTAATCCCAGTACTTGAGAGGCTGAGATAGGAGGATTGGAGGTTTAAGACCAGCCTTAGAAACTTATCGAGGTCCTCAGCAACTCAGTAAAATAAAGCTGGGGTTGGGGGGGTAGCTAAGTAAAATGCTCCTGGCTTCAATTCCCAGTAAGGTGCACTGCACACACACATTGCCAAGGCTGGCTTTGAACTTGTCATCCTCCTGCCTCTGCCTCCCTAGAGTCCCTGGAATTACAGGTGTGCCCCACTGCAAAAAACTGAGGTGCAATCTTAAAAAGTACAATAATATTTTTTGAAAACGTATTATAGGAAGAGTTTTTTGAATAGCTAGAGATAAAGCATTTTTGGTAAAGAAAGAGTAATGCAAGAGTCACAAAGCTAATGCTGGAGCGTTTACGAATGGAATTTAAATGTTTATTAGCCTTTTGGCCATTTGAAGGTAAAGGGGTTTTCTCAAAAAATTTTTAATATAAAAATTTTTAATGTTTTCCTCAGTATAAAAATAAACAGGGGCTGATTGTATAGCTCAGTATGAGAGCGTGTGCTGAGCATGCAAAAGCCTTGGGTTTGATCCCCAGAACCAAAACCAAATAAATGCCCCCCAAAGACTTCCCTTTGTCCTCTACTACTAGTCTTGCCACACAAAACTTTACTCTTACTAGTTGGCTTGTGTTTATAAATTAAATGCATTTTTCCTATAATATAGACTGTGCTGCTTCAGTTGCTTTACTCTAATGTATATTTCTGTACATTTTTCAGGGAAGTTATTAAGTTCAAGCAGAAAAACAAAATCTATAGAAGAAAATGAAACAGTTATTCTGCCTGGTGCCCCTGAATACATAATTCGTTTACTCATTATAGAAACACAGTGAGGTAGTAATCATCAAGCCCTTTTTATTTTATTTTTTTATTTTTATTTATTTATTTATTTATTTATTTATTTTTTTTGCGGTACTGGGGATTGAACTCAGGGGCATTCTACCTCTGAGCTACACTCCCAGTCCTATTTTTTATTCTTTACTTTGAAACCAGGTCTCACTAAGTTGCAGAGTGCCTCACTAAGTAGCTGAGGCCAGCTGCGAACCCGGATCCTCCGGTCTCAGCCTCCCAAATGCTGGGATTACAAGTGTGCGCCACCACGCCTGGCTCATCAAGCCCTTTTTAATGATCACTAATCCACAGCATCACAAGCTTGTGTGACTTGCTCCAGAGAGGCCTTCCAGTAGTAATCATAGTAAATGACTGCATTCCCAGAAATTTCAAAGCTTACACCTTTCACGATTTACTAAGAAGCAAAGTAATACAGACTAAAATTGGATTTTTACTATCCACAAAAAAACTATTCACAGGTAATGCAATAATGAAAGTTTTGATATTTTAAAAATCTATTCAGTGCTTTTGCAAAGATTACAAAGAATGTTGACACCTGGTGTTAGCTAGGTAATAGAGGTGGGCATGCCTACATATTGTTATTGAGAGAACAGATTGATACAATATATCTATAGAGAAACTTCACAAAACATGATATAAGATGCAATAATACAATAATATAACAATCAATGTTAATGCCAAAATACAATATAATGTATATATAGCATATAATATAAATCTTGTTTTTCCACTAACTGCAAACATTGCTATTTACTTTCTCTAAATGCTTTTTAGTAGCCGGGCGTGGTGGCGCACGCTTGTAATCCCAGCATTTGGGAGGCTGAGACCGGAGGATCCGGGTTCGCGGCCAGCCTCAGCTACCTAGTGAGGCACTCTCCGCAACTTAGTGAGACTCGGTTTCAAAATAAAGAATAAATGCTTTTTAGTTTAGCATTTACTGTATAGTTGCAGTATATGTGAACTTAGCACAAATTCCATTCTACTTACATAGATAATATCATGTATGACATTTACTTATTTTCTCTATTTAGCTTGTCTCACACATGGATCTACTTTATTTCATGATCAATTAAAAAAAACAACCATTTGTTTCCAGGGTAGACAAAAAATTTGACCAAAGGATTGCAAGCTAATGGGACACAGAAAAATATTCTGTGTTATTTCTTCAACTTGAGAAAATCTCAAAGGCAATTTTTAGTAAGTTTTATCTTGTATGTATATGCTAATTTACAGAAGCTACTTGTCAAATTTTATTTATTCTATAATGAAATGTATTTCATGTATATTTAACTTTCTTAAATTTACTATAAACTAATGGTGAATAAAGTTGGGTACATAGATGTTTTGATATCCTTGAGAACACAGATTTAGGGGATAAAATAAATAGATGTACTATAACACATGTTGCTTTAATGTGCTAGATTATTTTCCTGTGTGTATATGTATGTGTGTGCACACACACGTGTAAACACATGTGTGTGCATATGTATGCTTCTGTATGCACAAGTGTGTTTTTCATCCCTTTTTCTCCCTGCTGCTTCCAGGAAACTCTAAGAAAAGGACAGAATTCATGTGTCAAAAGGAAGAATATTTATCTAGGATTTAACACACTTGATTTTAGGTTATGGATGATGATTATACTTGAATTTTATGAAAAATTATCTCTGCTTTTCAGAATTCAATTTAAATGCACTCCTTCTTTTAGTAGTTTATCAGAACTTCATTTATAAGTTTCTTCTCACCTGATTCTTACTGTCTGCCTCTTCATAATTCTCCTAAAATACTATCGTTTCCCCCCCCATTCTTTTCCTTTCCTTAATGTGTACTGGATTCTGGTCCCCATGTTTTCCAACATCTGTAATAAAACCAACATGACTGACTGACTTATTGACTTGCTAACATCTCACTTTCCACCCCAATACTTTTCCCTGATCCTGATTCCTAAATATTTCATCAATAAAAAAGTAAAATACTCCCACATTTTAGACTTTATTCTGGCTAATTTTTTTTTTTTGCGGTACTAGGGATTGAACTCAGAGGCGTTCTACCTCCGAGCCAAACCCCAGCCCTATTTTTTATTCTTTTATTTTGAAACCGAGTCTCACTAAGTTGTGGAATGCCTCACTAGGTAGCTTAGGCTGGCCTCGAACCCGGATCCTCCAGTCTCAGCCTCCCGAATGCTGGGATTACAAGCGTGCGCCACCACGCCCGGCTATTCTGGCTAATTTAATCTCTCATAATGCAGCAGTTCAATTTCTGTATATCTGTATTTGAAATTATAGAGATGTTATAATCACCAGAATTTTTACACACTTCTTTTATTTGTCCTTCCTTTTTTATGTACTCAGAATTAAAACCAGGAACATTCTACCTCTGAGCTACTCCCAGCCTTATTTTATTTTTTACTTTGATACAGGGTTCTGCTAAATTGCTAAGGCTTATCTCAAACCTGTAATTCTCCTGTCTCAGCCTCCCAGGTACTGAGATTACAAGCTTACAACACCGTTGCTGGTTTAAACGACTATTTCTACATTTTTTACATTACAGTAGCATTTAGATATTTTCTTGGTAAATCTTTGTAGATAAAAAAATTTGAGGTAATAGTGAAAGAGTATGCATATATTCACTTATTTCCTATCCCAGTACAAAAATGATACATAACACTGAATACACACACAATACATTCATTCATCTATTTATTATAGTTATTACATACCTACTATATGTTGAATATTAAAAATACATTGGTGGATTAGAACTCTCAAGTTTTTACCACATAAGGCTTATGGTCTAGAAGAAAAGCAAACAATTGTAATAATACATCACTAAAATTTGTGATAATACCTCTGAATGGAGGGGTGAGATACACATCTATTAAAATAAATATTCATTCAGTCAATAAGTGATTATAGGTAATAATATATCACTGCATTGTTGACTAGTTCCAAAAAATGATTATGAACATATTCTTCAATTCAAAATTCTTTTTGCTTGTTATTTATTAAATACTCAAAAATACTGGCCCAGAATAGAATACTTACTGACTATATGCTAAGAAGTTTATATCATTAATTTATCAAATCCTTTAAACAGTCAGGAAGTGAAGGCCTAGAAAAGTTGTACAATTTGCCCCAGGTCACAGAGCTCCTAAGAGATAAGCCTAAGAAGCAAATCGGAGCCCTTCAAATGGCAGCTTCTTTCCATTTGGCTTTATTTCCTATTAGGACTTGGATCCTTGGGAAGGAGAGCATTCTCACTTCCTCTTCTAAATGATCGTTTTAAATGGCTCACACCGATCTGCAGGGGTAATTTTCACATGGATGTATTTAAGGCACTCATCCTCATAAACTAAGCAGGTTTCGTGCAAGACTTGAGTTTTGTTCTTTTGTTTTGTTTTGTTTTTAGGGGAGCTCATTTTCTGTCCACAGGAACACTGCCCCTGGTTGTTTCTCTCCACACAATAATCTAGTAATCCTGGCATGCTGCTTCTGTATTGCCAAGTTCTAAGTTTAATGGATGTCTAAGTTAGGGCCATATGGAAGGCTTGAAGACTGGAATAAAGTGAACCTGACTTGGCTAAGAATACTTCCATTTTGGTCTAAAACAGCACCAGCAATTCCACAATGCTGGAATGTGCCTGAGAAGTAGGATGGCACCTGCTGTGAGTCCACTTTGCTTCCTCCTCCTTAATGATTTACCTGAACTTATGAATACCTGAGTGGCCTGCATACCCAGCAATCTACTAGGTTAGGGCAGACCAGGTCTGCAGCTTGGTTTCTGCTTTTTTTTTTTTAAACTGTTTTGGTTTTGAGGGGTGTGATCACCATGGCATCCTACGATCTATTCTAGAACTACAAAAAATCTTGTTTTGTGTGTGTGTGTGTGTGTGTTGCTGGGGAGCTACACCCTTAGCCCTGGTGCTTTAGTTTTTATTGCACCACTGGGTCTATAAAAAGGTTGAATGTCACAGCTCTAGTAATAGCCTGCCTACCATACATGAAGGCTTTTACATTTTATTCTAATATTCCAATTGTCTAATATTTAAAAGAGATGATTAAACTTCTTTCCTCATACCCATCTATTTGATATTTACCAAGGGCCATTCAACATTCGTTTCCTGGTAACCATCTGACTCAGCTCTACATTATCATCACTATATTTTCAACTACCCCAGAGGACATTATGCACTAACTTATCTTTTAATAACTATGTTTTTAAAATAAATACTTAATCTGGTATGTGAATTTCAGCCAGGCACTCTTTTTGAGAAAAGACTAATGGAAATCAATCACATAGTAACAAATGCAATGGTCAAGAAGAAAAAGAAATAGTTGTTATATTGGACTTAGTCCATTCACACAGTAATTGCATTTATCATTTCTAAATTTTAGCTACTTTTTTTTTTAATTTTTTAATTTTTATTGTAGTAATTCGTGCAATATAGCGTACATCTTTGTTAAGTACAAATTGTTAACAACATATTTGCACACAATTCTCATTTGACCCCTTCCCCGATTCCCTCCCCATTCCCGTTCCCTCCCCCTCCCTCCCCCTAAGGTTCACTTCAGTGAGTGACCTTGATATGATTGTGTAG
>PVLC010045954.1:0-11499 GCA_004027655.1 Graphiurus murinus | reverse complement strand
GGTGCATACCACCATACCAGGCTTAAATTTCTTAAATTCAATTTTTTAAGCCTGTGTGTGTGTGTGTGTGTGTGTGTGTGTGTGTGTGTACGCACATGTGCCTGAGAAATACTCTTGACAAAGTGCTCAGCCAGCCAAAGTAGACAACCATCTCTTAGTCTAAAGCTCACAGGCCACTTTGGGTGCCCATATGGGACAAACTCCCATGACTGGTGAGCAAATGGAGAGTGTGTCCATGTAAGATATATTTGAAGCTGCATGACACCCTGACAGATTAGTCATGGAATGCTGAATGAATCAAATGGAATGGCTAGCCCTGACTACTAGCCTTATGTTTTTTAGTCACTAAATCATGTGCTCTATGTGGTATGTCATGGAAACCCAAAGGGACGAAAAGTTAAATTTGGCGTTTTCTATGCTAAGCTCCTACCGTCTGATAGAGAAACATATTCTAGCAGAAGTAAATTACAATCAGGATAGTTATGAAAACTGTTCATTTTATGTGAAAAACTTATTAAAAATCTTCAAGTCATTAATAAAAAAGGTAGCAGAGTGACAGTATAAATTCTAAGAAAGCACATGAGCTAGTCGTACTTGAAGAAGAAACTTATACCATTTTGCAACCAGATAATTATAAAAATTTAAATAAGACAAAATAGATAAGATAATAGCATAATTCTTATCTTTGCAAAATTTGTAGAAATCATAAGATTAAACAAAATAACCCTTTAAAAATTGTAATGAATTTACTCATCTGATTCCATTTAGGCTACGAGTTTTCTTTCTTTCTTTCTTTTTTTTTTTTTTTTTTTTTTGCGGTACTGGGGATTAAACTCAGGGGCATTCTACTTCCGAGGTACCCCAGTCCTATTTTTTATTCTTTATTTTGAAACAAGGTCTCACTAAGTTGCGGAGGGCCTCACTAGGTAGCTGAGGCTGGCCGCGAACCCGGATCCTCCGGTCTAAGCCTCCCAAATATGCTGGGATTACAAGCGTGAGCCACCATGCCCGGCTTAGGCTATGAGTTTTCTATGAAAAAATCTCAATTTGGGATTTCAGGATATCTTCATATCTCATAGGAATGAAACAGAAGCAGAATGTCAGCTCTACCAGACGTTTATAGAATGGAACAACAACAAAAAAAAATAGAATGGAACATTAGTGCCAAGAGCTGCCACGCACTTTCCAGTGGAGCAACATGGTGGAGGTTATGAGTGATTCTAGAACCACAAGCACATGCTGCTTTGTTCACACACTTCAGAGAATAATGAAAAGAAACCAAATCACTGACACTAAACAGAAAGATAGTGGCCACTTGCCATTTTTCCTCAGCTAAAGACAAGCTGCAGGACATATTTGGAACTTTGGAACTGTTCCATCAGGGACTTAAAAAATGTCCCAGTGGAATGAAACGGTGGCTATTACATCTTAAAAAGATGACTTGAACCAAAGAAAGTTTTATACTGTACTCAGTACACAATAGTACCTATGTAGCAAGACTTAGCAAGAACCAGTGTTTGCTTGCACTGAAAGTAATTCATCTGGTGAAAAATGTACACTCTGATGAGCCAGGAGGTGCAAGCATGTTCTATAGGATCCCCACTACACAAGACCCCTGGTCACTATGTTTCAAAGATGCTGAAATGGATACGCATACAATAAAAGCAAACAATGCATGCAGTGAAAAATGTGTCCCTCTCCATCCCACTTAAAGGATTAAGTGAGATAAGAGATCTGAAATGAATCTTGGACCAGAAAGAAATTCTCTAAAAGACATTATTGGGTGCAATTGGAAAAATCTAAATATAAACTTTGTTATGATGCTATTTTCAAATCCAGTGTAAAAATGCCCTGCCTGTGCTGCTGTCATATAAGAGATTCTCCTTGTTCTTGGGAACTATACAGTAAAGTAGTAGGCAGCAAGGGGGCATGATATCTGTAATATTGGTGGGGATGACAAAATGTCAAATACTTGGTGTGTCTGGGTGAGAAGTACATGGGAGTTCTCATAACTTTCCTGAAATTTTCAATTATGTCAAAATAAAAGTTACCAAAAGCTAATTCATCTCTCCTTACATTTCCTTGAGAAGACAAGTTCTTCTGCAGCACTCAAGTTTCTGAATGATCAAGAAGATGAATGTTTTGGAAAATTGCCAGGGCCACTGGTTTGCTTGAGGAATCACAGCCCTCTATCCTTGGCTCTCAGATGGTTATGCTGAGTCTAGAATTGATTCACACTCTTGTGTAGTACAGCATCAGTCAGTGACTACTGAACTATTGGTACGTTACTATCTCACCACAGTCCCTGTCCTACATCTCTACTGTCATGGTATAGAGTTGGTTTCATTCTACACAGCGGTTGCCTGCCTCATAATTGTTCCTTAAAGTACATGCTTCTCCAAGCATAAACCCTGTAATAAACAGGCTCCCAGATGACCATTGCAAAGGTCATGTCAAACTCCCTAACATTCTTAGGTACCAATGCAAAGTTACATAAATATATAATGTAAGAGAAGAAATAAAATGTTACCAATAAACATTATGTAGTAAGACATGTATACCTCAGAACAAACCATCCCTTAAAAATTAAGTATGCTCATCTGAGAGCTGTAAAAACACTTTTGAAGTCTGGACTACGGAGTTTCATGTTCCTTCTAACATTTAAAACAAAACGTAGAAGGAAATACACTTTACTATCATGACTTGTCATCCACAAATTATATGTCTAACCCTTGAGCTTATTTTAGAAACTCTCCTCACTAATCTGCCTGTGTTTTTGAATAGCAAGTAATATGTTTTCAATCATAAAAGGTTACAAGGAAATTTTTGTGGTTAAAAACTGGCCTTCCAATGGCATAAAAATCACCAGTTTTATGACAATCCTTTAGGAAATAACATTTTTTTTCATCATTGTCAAGTGGCTTTCAAACCAGTCTAATAGGTACTGTTCCTAAGTGTGGCTGTTTACATCCATTGAAAAGTGATGTCACTCAAAACCATGTAAAAGAGAGGACAAAAATGATAGTAAAATTGATAAAGTCCTGTTTATTTATAACACATTAAGAAAGTCAAAACATGTAGCTGGGTGTAGTGGCATACACCTGTAATCCCAGTACTTGGGAGGCTGAGACAGGAGGATCACATGTTTGAGACCAGCCTCAGCAACCTAGCAACACTCTGTTTCAAAACAAAAATTTAAAAGGAATGGAGGTATATCTAGGAGGTAGAATGTCCCTGGGTTCAATCCCCAGTACTAAAAAAGAAAGAAAGAAAAAGAAAAAAAAAAGCATGTGAATTTTTGTCTTAAAAATAATAATTACTGACACTTAAAGGGACAATTGCCGTCCTCAGACACATCACATGAACCAGCCCTCAACTATTATATTGCTCTTTTATCTTCCGTATGGAAGTATTTTCAAAGAATGCAACCATTTCACTTTTGACACAAAATTGTATTTGATCATTTTTTTCCAAAGTATTCTTCCCATAAAAACGCCTGAGCAGTACAAAACCTAAACAACCTAAGCAGCCTCTGTAAGTGCTCTTTTGGCCTTTATTTTTGTTGTTTCTCCATCAATAACTCTACAATTGATGTGTTTCCAATAACATTAAGTAGTTTTGCACAAAAATAACAGAAATGTCTCCCTTTTCTATTTCTTCCCCATTAATCAACCTTATGTACCCTGTTTGTTTAAGATATATCAGACAAGGCTATACCAACTTTTCTAAAACTTAATTACAAGCATTAGTGAACTTAAGGGGAAAAGCCCTACAAGGCCTTCCCCTGAAGGTGCCATCACCTGGATAAGGTGCCATCAGCAGCTTACCATGGACCCGATCTCTGTTTCTTTGTTTCTCATTTATAAGAGAACGAATCTTCCGGTACCTACTTTAAAGTTAGTTGAGTAAACTTGTAAAAAAAAAAAGCTCTGTGCAGTAGGAGGATTGCAGATTCAAGGCCAGTGTATGATAACTTAGTGAGACCCTGTTTCAAAATAACAAGTAAGAGCTGGGGATACAGCTCAGTGGTAGAGTACTTACCTGGCAGGCATGAGGTCCTGGGTTCAATTCTAGTACTACCAATAATAATAACAACAACGACAACAAATAAAATAGGACTGGGGGTATAGCTCAGAGGTAGAACACCCCTCAGTTCAATCCCCAGTACCACACACACACACACTATTTTCAGATGACCAATAGTTACTTTGCTTCTCTCCTGCACATGGACTACTAAGTATTGCCAAAGAAATCTCCTAGGTTGACAGATTGGAAATTCTCTAGTTCCATGGTTTCAATGTCAGGAGGACTTTTGTCAGTGCTTGGTGATTATTATATTTGACCTTGAACTCCCTTGACCACGATACTCATCAGGCCAATGCTTCTACATTGCCCATCACTCTCAGCCAATGTCTTCTGCCTCACAGAGAAAAATAAAATGGATGGGATAGAACCTCTTCCAACTTCCTGCATCCTGGCCACTCTTTCTGGCCCCTAAAACAGAGGTAGTTCTAGAGCTCTAGATCCCACCTTCCTGTACTTCTCTCAGTTTCTGTTTTACCAATTATTAATTCCTATGCCCACAGTGTGCTTAAAAGTCTCTCATTTAAAAACCAAACAAGCCGAGCGTGGTGGTGCACGCATGTAATCCCAGTACTTGGGAGGCTGAGACAGGAGGATCACAGGTTCAAGTCCAGCCTCGACTACATAGTGAGGCCCTCCACAACTTAGTGAGACCTTGTTTCAAAATAAAGAACAAAAAATAGAAGCTGGGCGTGGTGGCACACGCTTATAATCCCAGCATTTGGGAGGCTGAAATGGGAGGATCCGAGTTCGCAGCCAGCCTCAGCTAATTAGTGAGGCCCTCCGCAACTTAGTGATACCCTGTTTCAAAATAAAGAATGAAAAATAGGGCTGGGGGTATAGCTCAGAGGTAGAATGCCCCTGAGTTCAATCCCCAGTACCGCCAAAAAAAAAAAAAAGAACAAAAAATAGGACTGGGGGTGTAGCTCACAGGAATAATGCCCCTGGGCTCAAACCCCAGTACCACAAAAAAAAAAACAAAAAACAAAACAATACCTCAATACCTTCCACCAATTCTACAGCCTCTACTCTTTTGTTCCTGCCCTTCCAACTAAGTTTCTTGAATAAACCATATCCATTTATGTACTCCTTAGCTCGTCATAACCCCGCTAACTCCCTACTGTTGTATCAACCCCTCCCATCAACAAACCCAATGGACTCATCCATCCTTTGTTTACATGTCCTCTCTACGGCACATAATATTGCTGACACTTCCTTCTAGAAATCCTTTCCCTCATTAGTTTTCTTATCTCATTACTTCTGGTTCAACTATTTTTATTTTTTGGTAGTGGTACTGGGATTGAACCTAAGGGCATTTTACCTCTGAGCTACCCCCCCCCCCCAATTTCATTTTTTTATTCTGGAACAGGGTCTCACAAGATTACTCAGGGCCTCACTAAATTGCTGAGGCTAGCCTTGAAACTGTAATCCTCCTGTTTCAGACTCACAAGTACTAGGATTATAGGCATGCACTACCATGCCCCGCCCAACTGTTTCTTTTACTGATTCTTCCTCTCATAAAACCTTTAAAATGCAACATTTTCACATTTGTTTATGCCTAATTATTGAACATTTAGGAATCCACACTAAGAAACACTGTGATCTTAGCTGGGCGTGGTGGCACACGCTTGTAATCCCAGTACTTGGGAGACTGAAACAGGAAGACCACAGATTCGAAGTCAGTCTCAGCAACTTAGTGAGGCTCTCAGCAACTTAGTGAGACCCTGTTTCCAAATTTTAAAAAATAAAATAAAATAAAATAGGTCTGGGGGTGTAGCCCAGAGGTAGAAGGCCCCTGAGTTCCATCCCCAGTACCACATACACACAAAAGAAACACTGTGATCTTAAACAATGAAATAAGGAATAATCCTTGTACAGAAACATTAAATGCAATGTTCTTTATAAGATGATACTATGCTTGAACTTGGACCAATGTTAGAAAAAAAAAAAAAGATGCAAAACTGTCTTAACTAGTTACCCAACAGTGTGGAAAGCACATGCATAGAAAGAAGTCTGGAAGGAAGTAGTTTAACTGGTAACAGTTGTTTTCTTGGGGAATGAGAATTAAATCTTCCAATTTTTCCCAAAAAATCATGTATTTCATTTACATATGAAGAAGAAAAATAATCCATTTTTGAGAAACAAATCAAATCAGAGGACCCAAACTCATCTGCTGAAGGGTGGTGTTCATCTTCACTTCTCATTCTACGTGTTCTCTGGCAGGTAACCTAGCATCCTTCAGGAGCATCAAACAGCATCATATACAGATGATTTTGATGCCCACATCCCCAGCACACGCCAGTCTACAGAGCTGCAGAGCTCTACTTCCGTCTGGGTATTGGACAATTCTGTGCGATGACTCAAGAACCACAGCCTCAACCTGTGTCCTGAGCCTCAGCCCATACCCTGTGTCCCCCCTCCTCAACTAGGCAAGTTAGACAAGACTCCTGCTCCAGCCATATCCAGTCAAATAGCAAGACTGATCAACTCTACCTCCCCATGACATATGTAGACCAAGCTTCCTTCTCTCTTTCTACTTCCTTCTTAGTCTCACATGGACACTTTTCCTTTCCTTTTCCCTGCCCTTCCCTTTCCTCCCCTCCCCTCCCCTTCCCTTCCTTCCTTCTTTATTATTATTATTATTGTTGTTGTTGTTGTTATTATTATTATTATTATTTTTGGTACTAGGGACTGAACCCAGGTATGTTCTTCCTCCAAGCTATATCCCCAGCCCTTTTTTATTTTTTACTTTGAAACATGATCTCACTAAGTTACTGAGACTGGCCTTGAACCTGTGATCCTCTCGTCCTGGTCTCTCAAGTGCTGGGATTACAGGTATGCACTACTATGCCTGACTTTTCTTTTTTTTTTTTTTCTTTCTTCTTCTTCCTCTTCCTCTACTTCCTCCTCCTCCTCTTCCTCCTCCTCCTCCTCCTCCTCCTTCTTCTTCTTCCTCTCTCTCTCTCTCTCGAAGGCACATATGCTTGAAAGTTACCTTTCATAGCTACTAATTTCAAATATGGGCAAATTTATCTTAGTTTTCTGAAAACAAACAAAAAGAGCCAACTCAAGTACTCCTTTTACTAGCAATGTCAACAACTTCACCATACTGGAATCAGTACAGATTAAAGAAAAATAAAATCTCCTTCACACTTCATGGAGTTTTTCTATGCATTCCAAATACATGCACTGGTAACCCTTGAGAATTTTAGCTTGTTAGCCAGAATTATTATGAAAATCTAACTTCTTAAGGGTTATGAATGAATTAAAATGGATCTTGGCAGAGTAGAAACTACTGGCAATTTATGGAACTGAAAAGCAGATCTCTTCCTTACTTAACTGTTCAAAATTCTCCCTGAGTGAGTCACCCTCCTCCAAGGAAAGCTAAATTCCACCTGAAATAAACCTGAATATGAAGAAGCTCACACGTCTAAAGAAATCAACTTCACTGCTTTGTTTTTCTGGGTTAAAGGAGGAAAGTATTGATGAACCCATTGTAAACAAAAAAGAATCCAAAAATAATTATTGCTTCATTTTGGGATCCACTATATACTTTATGCTGTGGTGACATTTAATTTTACTTGACAAACTAATGTCAGAATGAGTCTGTACTTTCTGTACACAGACCAAGAGAGCCAGTTAAACACAGCCGATGAGTAAAAACACCCCATAAATGTGCCATTCTTGAATGGCATCTGAGATGCAAAACGAAATTAGAAAGGGACTTGAGGAGAAGGCATGAGCAGGGGTAAAGGTTGAACAGGCAGGACACGGTCTATAAGGACAACCATAGAATATGTGAATCAGAAGTGGGGAGACACAGGCTGAACTCACACTATATTGAGAAATTGTGCCAAGGTCTCTGGAAATGCTGATGGGTGATACACAAATGTGCTTGTAGACAGATGCACACACACTCCACAGTTGGTGATTGCTCTTCCAGTCTATGCAAATCCACCAAAATCATGACATACCTTCTGCTAATGTTAATTGAGTTGGCTAATTCTCATTGGCTGAAATGAGGTTTATGATGCCTTGTATGAGGTCAAAGGATTTCTCCCAACTTTTAATTGCTTGCTGATTTTTATCATTTCCTCATTGTCTTTTTTATAACACATTTTTATTGAAGTATATTATACACACATAAAAGGGTGCAAATTTTAAGTACAGACTTGATGAATTAACAGCCCCTGTGTGACCACCGCTTGCATGGAGAAGGCTGTTACCAGCAGCCTGGACGTCTCCCTTAGCCCTCCTGACCCCTGCTCCCTCTCTCCTCTCCAGAAAGAACCATTATCTTGACTTCTAACACCATGGATTAGTGTTGCTTGTTTCTGAATTTTCCAGAAATGGAAGCATAGACTAGGTATTGTTTTGTGCCTGGCTTCTTAGCTCAATGTTATGATTGTGAGATTAATTCATGCTGATGCATGTAGCTATAGTTCACTTCTGTTGTTGTCCAGCATGCTCTCATACGAACACCACAATTTACTATTCCACCCCACATCAGCGGACACTTATGTTCTTCTCAGGTTTGGGCTCTTACTCCTTATCACATTTTAACATGATACATAATACTTTTATCTCTATGCTGCAGGTATAGCGTTATTTTATTTTTGCATGCTTTGTATCATTCATTCGTTTGAAAAATCCTTGTTGACGATTACAGATAAAACAGTTCTTCAGAACCCAAAATGAATGACAAAGAGGCCATGAAGAGTCAACAATACGTGCTATAAAACATACTACAATCTGAAAACGTGGCATCGAGTTCTAGGGTGAGGTTGTCTAAGGCACCAACAGTCCATGGTTCCCGCTATGGGCAGGCAACAGGACCAGCTTTCTAAGGGTTGCAAGCATATTCATCCTCATTCCCTTGTTTTCCTTTTACTCCCACTTGTAAAGAAGACATTTCAAAAAGGCATTATAAAGGCAGTACTGAATCGAGCACCTTAAAACAGAATATAGGTCAGGTGCAGTGGTGCACATGCTTGTAATCCCAGTACTTGGGAGGCTGAGACAGGAGGGTTGCAGGTTCAAGGCCAACCTCAGCAACTTAGTGAAACCCTCAGCAACTCAGCAAGTCCCCATTTCCAAATAAAATATAAAATAGGACTGGAAGCGTTGCTCAGAGATAGAACACCTCCATGGCTGGGCGTGGTGGTGCATGCTTGTAATTCCAGTACTTGGGAAGCTGAGACAGGAGAATTACAGGCTCACAGCCAATCTCAGCAACCTTGTGGGGCCCTCTGCAACTTAGTGACCCTGTTTCAAAGTAAAAAATAAAATTGGGCTACAGATGTAGCTCAGAGGTAGAGTACTCCTGAGTTCAAACTTCAGTACCATGAGAGAGAGAGCGAGAGCTCGAGAATATATGAGAATGAATGAATGAATGAGAATGAACACCCCTGGGTACCACCATAACAAAACAAAACAACATACAGAATATATCTCAAGATGCTAATCCTGGGGGATGTTTGGGGAATGCTGCTGTTGACATGCAGAGAGAACAGCCTCTGTGCGCACCAAGACCTCTGTACTAAGGGGAGGGGGTAAAGGTGGTTTAGGCAGTGTGCATGGGAGCACCCATTCCTGCCTATCCTGCCCACCACTGCTGCCCGATGCCAGCCAGCACTCTGCATCTCCTGGGGACCTCCCTCTCCTCCCCCTTCCTCACATCCTTCCCATTCTTTACTCATGTTCAACTCTCCAAGCTTAAAAACTAACAGGAAAACAAAACTCCATCTGCAACCTCCTCTGGATATAGCCTTCTCAGTGAGCTTCTTGAAGGCCTTATCACCACTCATGTTTCTAGTTCTTCACCCCTCACTGCTCAATCACCACGAACTGTTCTCCACCCACAGGCTGCCATGGAAACGGCTCTCATCAAGCCCCTCCCTCCTTGACGTGCTATCTAAGGGATGCCTCGCCATCAGTCTCTCTCTTCCCCTTTCTCGGATGTTCACCTTTGCAGGTCACTCTCTTCCCCTCTCAACTCCTACATCACACGCTCCTGTGTTCTCCAACCTCCCTGGACACTCCTCTTCCAGCTCCTCTTGGGGTATGTATTCTGACTGTCCCTTACACGTCACTATTTCTTAAGGCCTAGTCCTTGGTCCTTTTCTCACACTTCATGTTTCTTTGTTACCCTAAATCTCATAAGGCATGTTCCCTGCCTTAGCACCTCAGTAAGAAGAGATGTTGAGAAACACCCTCCTTCTCCCAAAGTTTTATGGCCAGTGTCCTATCTCCATGTCACTGTTCCTTGTTTTTTTTTTTTTTTTTTTTTCCGCACATATGAAGCAGTGGTGGTTAGGAGTAGAAAGGCCATGGGCTTTGAAGTCACACCGATCTCGTTTCAGATTTCAATTGCTTCTTGATTAGCTATGTGACTTAGAGAAAGCCATTTTCTCTCTGAAAAGAGGTATAACACCTATCTTGTAGGATTAACTTGATTAAAAGAAATGAAGGAATGAATGAAAAACCATCTAACAGTGCCAAACACTTAGTTGCTGTCCCAATAATTTATTTCCTCCCACTTTCTTTTTAAGAAAGCTAGCCCTGTTTCCCCCAATACAATAGCTGCCCCCCATCTACAGTTTCCCTTTTTGTGGTTTCAATTAGGCACAGTCAACCACAGTCCAAAAACACTGAATGGCAAATTACAGAAATAAACAATTCACACATTTCAAATTGCATACCATTCAGAGGGTTCCTTGAATATAGCACTGTGATACTATGACACTCAATCTGATGATGGCTGTCACCTATCTCCCACCTCTGTCACCAAGACTTCACTGTCAGATGTTCTTGGCTTCGTATCCAGGTCTTCGGGTGTGACCCCCTCTACTCAGCTGGGGCTCCAAACCCTTCCATGGTGTGGACACCTGCCTTGCTCTGCTCCAACCTAATGGCTTTAGGACCATATTCCTCAGGAAGAAGAAAAGCAGAAAGATAACTCTTGCTTCACTTGTACCCACTGGCAAGAATGTCACCTTCTGGAGTCTCTTGGAATAAATATGATCAAATTATACTAAAGTAGTTAAGGTTGGTTATTGTGTCCTATAACTTATTCCTTCTGTCACTCCTTAAATGATAAAAGTTTTGATCATCATAGGGTGCTCTCTATTCTAGATGAACCCATTCTGTCCACATAGCTTGTAAAAGTATAGAGAACAGGCATTCTTAGTTGCCTATCCAATATCTTATTCTCTCCCTAAAAGTTTCTTCCTAAAAAAGTCTTTGTTCAGGTATAGCTTCCCTTTCACATAGCTATGTATTTACTGTAGGAGTGAACTGTATTCTCAGCTCCTAACTATTTCAAATTAACCGTGACAACTGCACTCCTCTTACCAACGATAGGTTTAGTAATAGGCATGTGATCAAATGCTGACCAACAAAACATGTGAGGGAGTC